>CABFVX010005857.1:19220-32283 GCA_902151425.1 Timema shepardi
TCAATCCTCGGTCCCGGCACAGATTTATCTGATTACCAAACCCTTCCTTCACCTCTGACAAGGCGTGTATTAATCACAACTTGTAAATGTGGGGAATGCCAGGCCTCCACCGTGGTTCGGATTCCACGTTAAACTGTAGGTCCTCTATTTCATCTCACAATCACCCTACCATTACACTAGCGTAAGTGCGTATAACCCGAACGGGTAGTAAGACGCGGTGCAAATAATAATAAAAGCATACAAACCTTGTATCAGTCCCTAGTGATACAGCCTAAAGAGATAAAGGTCAAAGGTTTGATTCTCGTCATGGCAAACAAAGGAATCATCGGTGAAATTAGGGTTTCCTCATTCAAAGTGATAATTTAACGCCTAAAGGACTGGATGCTGTGCTGGTTAAGCTAGTTATTATGTATCATGTTGTTGATCAGAAAGTTTACGCTAAACACCACCAATTAAGTAAAGTGAGAAGAACTGAAAAGACTAAAATTACATGAATTGAATTAACTTTTTTCTCCCCCACGAAAATGAAACCCAAGAATTTGTAGGTTGATCCTTGCGACAAGAGCTCACTGGAGCTCCAAAGTACACCCAACTTAACGTTAACGTAATTAAACGTTCTCCCCCGGACAAATCTTCCGTTAAGTGAACGTTAAGTTGATCGTGATCACGGCATTATATACAAAACTTACAGTATGTACCCTTCGTCTATCCCAAAAGGTAGCAAGCTTATTTAGCTTACCTTCCATGGTTTACTGTTTCAGCTTCTTGTTAATGTAATACACTAACCAACTATACAAAACAGTATTGTAATTGAATGTTTTCAAAGAAAAAAACTTGCGAATGACCTGGGTGTTGGAGCTAAGTAGTAAAATTAAGGATTGTGAGATTGTGTGATACATTCTTTTATTTATGTGTGAGTGCGTGCTATAATAATATTCTGAAGAAAAGAACAGTACATGTCAGTCACAAACGTTTGTAGAACTACTTTCATCTATTCATACGTCAATTAATGTGATTTATATATTTAGCTTTTGATAGATATTATTAATATCTATAAAATAACATTAATAACTAAGTAAAATGTTATCATATGTTGACGGCAAAAATATTAGTTTTGTATTTTCTAAAACTTGTTGTCACAAATTAATTAAAGAATTACATTTAAAGGTGCAGTTCTTTCAAAAATAAACACTTAAGGCTCATTTGCAAAATAAGAAAATACAATTTTAGTCAATTTTGTTTTTAAAAAAAATCAGTATTAAATATGTGTTACAAAATACATATAGATTCTTACCTTGAACATGGATATACAATGCAAATATTGTTTGAAGCGTGTGTGGGGGGAAAAAAGTTATTTTTGAGTCGAGCTTAAAGTGAACTAGTAGGATTATAGTAAGAAGAACAGTTTTAGAAAATACAAACATAATTTTGAATTTCTACCAGATGGTGCAGGCGGCACTAGACAGCCGAAGGTATTAGTGTATGCCCAGCTCCGGATGGGTAGGAGTCACATCGAACCAACCTTTGGTTTGTTGACAGTAAGAAGAATACTAATGTAATGTTTGGTCACAGGTTCCTATTCATGTCCAGATAGTTCAGTCCTGTTGACAACAAATGGACAGGAATTGTATTCATATTTTTTTGTGCAACGCCTCTTACTACCCGTTCGGGTTAGTCGCATGTGTATACAAGTTTATACGAGAGTAGGAGTGAATTTGAGAAAATATACTCTCTTTTGCATGGCAGGATAGCTGAAAACAATTAAAGGGAGAAAAAAATAGCCTCAGTACACCTGATCAATATTCGAACCCCAATATCCCATCATCTGCAATCCAATCTTTTGTGAGAGTAATTGACCTGGTGGTCTAGGGTTAAGGTGTCGGACTTCTATGCTGGGGTCCGGGGTTAAAACCTCAGTCCCGGCACAGATTTATCCGATTGCCAAACCCTTACTTTGCCTCTAACAAGACGTGTATTAATCACAACTTGTGAATGTGGGGAATGCCAGGCCTCCACCGTGGTTCGGATCCCACGTTTAACTGTAGGTCCTCCATTTCATCTCACAATCACCCCACCATTACACATTAGCGTAAGTGCGTATAACCCGAACGGGTAGTAAGACGTGGTGCTAATAATAATAATAATAATAATAATAATAATAATAATATTGTGAGAGTGACGCCTCAGACTATTGGACTACCGAACCAGCTAAGTTTATTTATATATGAAACAATTTTTGAAGATGAAACTCTACAATTCTTGCTGACTGTGTTGTGGTGTCTTAAGTCATGTTCTGATTTCACCTTATAGTATACCATACACGCATCTATTTTAAAACGCACATCAATTAATTTTACGTCCATGTACGATCCAAGTGCGTATCAGATCTAATCCTGGGGGAGGGAGGAGGGAGGGGGCGACACGTCTTCTGATGTCCCATATGCTGGAAACATTCGATTTCCTCTCAATCTGCTTTGACATTCTTTCTTTCTTCTTATTTTTTTTGCACCGCGTCTTACTATTCTTTCAGATTATATGCTTATCTACTAATTACTCCATTGGTTTTAGGAACTAGGATGGCTATATTTAGAGGAAGTATACTCGCATTTGCGTAGAGAGAGAGAGAGAGAAAAAATATGGAAAACCATTTAGGATAAACCATCCTCAGTACACCTGACTGAGATTCAAGCCTAGATCTCCAAGTTATCGGCAGTCTAGTCCACTGCGAGAGTAGTGCGTTAGACCGAAGCGGGTGTCTTATCATTGAATGATGGTTCTAATGTAGCTTTAAAAGCTAGACCGTATCTATGATGCCTTCAATTTTGTTATTGTTTGCTATATTTTACTAACAAATTATCATTATAGTATTCTACTTTTAAAAAACACACTTAACATTTAACCTACGCCATCGGTGTTTAGTAAATAGGTATCACATACATTTGACAAGTTTAATTATATATTTGATCAATATTAGCACATCAATGTTTGCAATTAAATTTTATCTCAAATATATATAAAGTATTTCATCATAAACTCTAGGATGGTACATAGGCTATCAGGTTTTGACAGACATTGCATTATGTAGACCCAAAATAGATGTCCCGGACGGGTAGTAAGGCAAGTTCGCAAAAAAGTTTAATATGTTGACTTTATTTAAAAATACAATTGTAAATATTTTTTATAGTAGACTCAAAATATAACAGGGACTAATCTTATTTTAACGTATTTTGTGATAAAATAATGTGTGCTTACCGAAGTCCTGCTTCGATATTGCTGGTAAAAATATGGAGTAAAGGGTGCGGGGGTGATATGGACCATATTAAAAAATAGAGAGCCCTCCCCCTTTGAAAGCGACACTCGACTATACATCTGCCCGGTTTGATCCTAGACGTTGCCTAAAATAAATGAATATTTGATTGTTAGTTAGTTTTGTTACTAAGATATATATTTTGTTATATATCGTTGGAAATAGGAAAGGTGTTTATGTTGGATGGACTGTCATAGCCTTAGTTGGATTTAAAGTTTTATTATATTTCTTTATTATCCCTATGAAACAAAAAGAAAAAGCTAAAATAAAAATATTTATTTTCAACCCTACATTTTCACTACCTTTAAAAAAACAGATTGCCTTATCTAAGAAAAGCTGCGAACTATAAGCACCAAGCGATTTTTCCCCTTCTCATCACAAAACCCATGATTTAATAATTATTTAAAAAAAGGTTACCTAGTAACCGTTTGCTTACTCCCATTGCTAGGAATTTTGTTTGAAACCCAGAGGTTATAGGCCTCCGTTACGCTTTTATAGTCAAAAGTAAGGGTCTGCAACTCCCGGAACCCCCATACCATCACCCCCGCTCCCCCTTTCCAATCCCACCGACGTCACAATATACTCTTCATTATTTCCAAACACTGGAGAGCCAATTTTCATGATACAATTCTCCTTTTACGAGCGGCCTAACATATTCGCGCATCAATTGAGCGAGTTTTGAATAGTGGTAGTCTTTTGATTCTTGAACGCTTCAACGAGCAGAATGCTCGTTATTATTGAACTTGAATGGATGCAAAATAGAAAGGAAGTTTAGAAAAGAGGAAGCTGGTATGAAGGAGGGAAAATGGTTACTGGAGAAATGTGATCTTATTTTGTAAAGAAAACTGTCACTTTAAACTTGTTTTTTTTTCTTCTTTACTTGAAATTCCCTACTACGGCTCCTTAAAACTTTCAGCCGTAAGGTTTTTGATGCCACATTAAGCGTTGTATTGGAATTTTCAGCCAACGAATAAAATTCAGTGAAGTAGGCCTCTGCTATAAATATGAACGGGTGTATAATCGTATAACTAGAGGGCGAATTTATAGGTATTTAAAATTAAGGGGAAAAAAAAGAAAATTCTATTCTAAAAAGAGCCAAAATAAGCACTAAACGAACCAAAATAGGAACGAAAATATTATTTATATTTTATTAAGTAAAAAATAGGCATAACAATACTCAATAAAACTCATTTTATTTGATATTACACTCTAGCATTATATTTTCCATAAACACATTAATTACTTTTGCAGTTAATTACAAAATGCTTCAAGAATTTCATATGTAAATTTAGTTTTGTTGTTTGACAACATTTTTATGTTTCGAGAAGTTTCTCTCAACTTTACAAGAAGTCACTGTTCCAAACTTCAGTCAAACTAGCTCAGGTGATTAAAGCTCGAATTTTGGGAGAGCTGTAGATTGTCTTTCTAGGATGTCTGCAATATTTTTCATCACTTTTCAGCCAGAGTTTCGCTGCAATATTTGGAGAAGTTTATCGGTGATGGCTGTGCCAACTGAGCCAAAGAGGCCTGATTCAGATTTTCCTCTATTCTTCGCATGATGCTCACAGCTTCCACAAAAGAAAAGTCCTTCGCCTCTAAATTTATGATTGCCCCAGGAAAGTTCTCAGAATTTACTGTCTAAATAATACACTTATACACGATGTATCCTTTTGCAACTTCAATTAATGATAATGTCACTCTGATCAATTCAATACAACGAACAGCTATGTTACCAAAGATACAACCACTGACTGAAATGACACTAAAGTGAACCAGAAGAAAGTTTTCATCACCTATCTTTGATGTCCAAGCCCATCAGTTAAACGGACCCAGGCGCTGTTCCTATCTACTACGAACAACCACTGGAAGAAGACATTTGTCTGTCATTTACGAATGACAGATACGCTATTAGAAGAGATACCGTAGGCCTGAGGAGGATTAGAGGTGGCAAGGTCGCCAAGAGGTGAAGCATAAGGGGTACCGGTGAAATGGGGAATGTGAGGACAGACTTAATGGATAAGCACAATAAGGGTATGCAAGGCATCCTAAGATAGTTTCCCATAATTTAGCCAATACAAAACAGAAAGTGATAAAAGGAATGTTTAGGCTCTCATTTGTACAATAAGCACTAACATATGAAAGAGGCATTTATAGACACTATAGAATTATCACATTATCATTGCAAGCCCCTAAAATAAATATATTCTTCAAAAGCCTACCTTTAAAGACAATTTTTTTTTTTTTAAAAATCCACTTTGAGTAAAATTTACCCCTTGAATACATCGCAGTCAAGTCTAAAAAACATTCTAACTTGCATAAAAGTGATTGGGCAGGGTCTAATCGCTTAACCCATGGTCGCAAATCCCCACAAAAACCCACGTCCATAAGTTCCATCGTCCCTAAAACCTACAATTTCTGACTAAGAAACTGATGTTTCTTAGTCCCACAGGCCACTAAAACCGCAGCTGCAAATCTCTTTCTGGAAAAGCCACGTCCACAAGTCCCACAGCAGCACCTTTCTTGCTGCAAAGCTCACGTCCGCAAGTCCCACAGCCAACAGTCTCAGGCTGCAAAACACAAGCCCAAAATATCCGAATGGACCTGAAACCCACAGTCACAAGTTTCGGGATGAAAGTCCTACTGACCAAAAAACCCAGGCCCGAAAGTATTATTTGCCGCTAAATTCACCCCAGAAAAACTCACGGCTGTTAAACCCACCCCACCCTTACTACCTGTCTGTGATATCTGCTGATTAACACTAAGTAGGTAAAGAGGAAAAAGTTAAAAATTGAAGTTTACCCAAAATTTAGTACAGTGAGCGTGGGAAGACATTAAGGAAAAACACCTTGTAACATTAGCGTTGCTAGGTAATGTTACAGTATTACAACCCGACCTAAATAAGCAATGCATTTAGACATCCTGCAATATCAAACATTTACAACATCTTACTATGTCTAAAATATGTGTTTTAATCACTCATTGTATCTTATGGCTTAGCACGAGTTCCATGACAGACTAGTTCGCACTGAATTCTATGATGAAGTGAAGACTGACAAAGCTATGAAAGTTTCATCGACGAGTCACTTTAATGTTGTGATCTAGACCTCCACTGATTGGCGTAGCCGGCCGACAGACGAACTTCACGTGAACTTAACTGCCAACTCACCAGATTTCCGGTCTACATGTCGAGATGATGTATAAAGATTATGACGGTTGTTAACAAGAGAATCATGATGCTGGCACGTGTTAGCAACGTTGCGTTATACTTTTAATATGAAGACTCCCCCCTCCTTATTTCCATCAATTAGACCTATATAAAGCTTGTGGTCAGCAAACATAGCTGACTATTAATTTAGACACATTCACGAGAGGTCCTGGTCTGGACGTGGATATAATCGCTCCAGGAGGTCAAAATATAAACTCTTTACATTTTTGTTGATATTTAAATATAATTAACCTACAATGGGTTTAAGTGTTTGAACACTTAGTTAATTATGCGATTAAAATCGTTCAGTGTAGGTGTCGGTAATTATTCGCTAGAATATTTATTTTGGAAAGTAAAATTGTTTGATGGAAAACTTAATGTTTCCTTTTGCCGCTTGGGCGCTAGTCTCTTTGTCAAATTTAGACTTACTAGTAGGTAGCCCTTTATTTCTTTTTTTATTGCTTTGAATATTTAGTTTAGATGAACATTTTATTGCACATGTGACTATCAATAATTCTTTAAACTTTAAAATTTGATAATGTTTAAATCATAAATAAAATTTTATAGACGTATTTTGTTTGAATAAATTATAAATGTAATTTATTTTGGTTGGTTTATGAGTTTTTTAATTTAACAATTCCGATTCATTTAGTGAGAAATTACCAGTATTCTAAAGTAATATTGCTTTGTTTTCTATTATAATACTAAATATTAACAAGTCTAAATCTTCTCGATTACTTCTAAGTTGGTGGAACTAATAATCCCACAAAAGTTTGATTTACGTCGGGAAGTCAAACTTTTGTGTAATTTAATTTGATCAGAATTGATATTTAAATTCAATTTAATCTTAAAATTTAATGATATAGTCGGAATTACCAAGGGTGATTCAGGCGCTTTGTTAACAGTTTAAAGGAGGTATTTAAGCTCTTTATTGTTATAGCAAGGTTTCAAAGGTTTAATGATTTAACCTGTTTGTTTAGTCTGAAGTCACAAGGGTGATTCAGCCGCCTTGTTAACCAAGTAGAGGAGCACTTTAATCTCTTTATTATTATATTAACGATTTTTTATTATTATTGGGTCTCTTACAGACTAATTCAAATAAATAAATAATTTATGTTTATACTCGTTTGTTAAAAACGTAGTCTTCGTCAAGCAAGGACTACTATTACTTTGGGATTGTGAAATATATACTCAAATGTACTGCGCAAGCGCAGTCTCTGCCATATTTATATGTTTTTCAACATTCTCCAGTTTGCCTTGTGCATGTATGATTTATTTACCTCTGTTGTACCTTGAAAGATAATTCAATTTTTTCCTAAACTTGCAAATGTTTCTATTTTTGTTACATTAAACTCCTTACAGATTCCGCCTATCCTCTTAAGGTTTGGCAGAAGGGAGTTGAAGTATTTTTCAGTTTTTATAGAATATAAATTTTTTGGCCAAAATAAATCAAATATTTCTCCAGTAGCAACATAGAGTTTAGTTTTCTGCACATGCTAATATCAACAAATCTTGAATATCTGTCGAGGGTGTCCTGGAATTTTGTTAAAACATTTTCTCTTTATTTAAAATGTTTTGACAAAATTCCAGGACACTATTGACAAATATTCAAGATCTGTTGATATTAGTATGTGCAGAAAACTAAACTATGTTGCTACTGGAGAAATATTTGATATATTTTGGCCAAAAAATTTATATTCTATAAAAACTGTAAAATTACTCATTCACCCTTCTGACGCACATTAACGGCTATTGTGGCCTCTAGCGGTTAGAGATAAAGGTGGTGAACGGTACAACATCAATAACTGAATGGGATTCGAAACCTGATCCCTCCATTACTACAAACCGGAGACCAACACCTGTATTCCCGTCACGACTGGTGTAGGTGATAAATAACAAAATTAAATTTGTTTAAATATAATTCAGTAAAAACCACCTAGATCTCTAAATTTTGGCGATATTTTATAAGTCAATTGTTTCAGTTCCAAATTTGTAGCTACCATAATCTCACTCCTCTTTTATATTTTGATAAGCCTTCCACCAACCATATTACGCGTCTCTTGCAGTGCAAAAGAATGTTGGATAAGAGGGGGGAAAGAGACGGGAAAAGAGGGGAAGAGGGGAAGAGGACACTGTTAGTTGGAAACGAACCCTAGCAACTCGTAATTCAAGCTCGTTCTATCGGAATCCATTACCGAACCCTGTTGATTCGGTAGGTACCCAAAAGAGACGTCCTACTAAAAGAGGGTGGAGATGCTACGAAAGAAATGGAACAAGTCGAGGCGGGGATGAACAAAGAAGTGTCGTATTTTATTCAAAATATGAAAAGTACATTCTCTTCCTACAAAATAGGGATCCCTAGCATCATTTTCATAGACACTCCTTCTGTTGTTTTTTTAAAGAGAGGATCACCTGCTTCAGTGGAAACATGGTCTAACACGATACTCTCACAGTTCGAATCAAGTCGAGGTTCAAATCTTGGTCGAGTGTACTGAGGCTGATTTTTCCAAAATGGTTTTCCACTATTTCTCTCTCTTTCTCTCTCCCCCTCTCTCTCTTTCTCTCTCCCCCTCTCTCTCTATTTCTCTCTCCCCCTCTCTCTCTATTTCTCTCTCCCCCTCTCTCTCTTTCTCTCTCCCTCTCTCTACAGCACATTTAGTAAGTAGCACCTTGTTATAGAAATAGTTCTAAAATAAAATTCTATCTTTTCAACTAATGTTGCTCATTTGTTAGGATAATAGTGGCCCAAGACAGTAAACTTAAAAAAACCGTGTTACTTATATTTTTTAAAGTAAAAATTCATATTGAAAACCTAATCCGAACGGGTAGTAAGACGCGGTGCTAATAATAATATATTGAAAACCAATATAAAAGGGCTTCAGATTCAAACTTAAATAAAAGTTGTTGGAGTCATAGGTATAACATGAAATTGTAAAAAAAGTGTTGGATATTACTAATAGGTCTTTACCAATATTAATATTTTTTTATCAGCAACGCAGGTCTATTTGTCTAAGACCGTTGTTTACAACCAATTACTGGGTGCGTCCACAGTTTTTATGTTCGAGACCATCGTCACCGCTTGATAGTTTATTTCATTAAGTCTGGTTCACCGGTGATGGAAAAATCAAGGTTTGAATTCCGACCGGATGTACTTAATTAGAGTATTTTTACCCCAAATGTTTTCCAGTCTCCTTCCATGTGAATCCTGGTTCTACTATTAAATCCACTCTTATCCAATCCCTTACCCTCCCGCTTTTCGACTATTTTGATGTAGTGGATAATGACCTGACAGCTGACCTTGCGGCAAAATTACAAAGACTCCAAAACACATGTGTTAGATTTATATTCAACCTCCGGTCACGTGACCATATTTCCCCATACTATAAGAGACTGACTTGGCTACGACTTAAAGAAAGACGAACTCTACACTCGATGACCATCATAGAGAAACTATTGATTTCCAACTCCCCACAATACCTTTCTTCACGTATTCGCTCACTCAACTCTAATAATAATTTCAACACTCGATCACAAGAAAAACTCAACTTAATTCATTCCTCTCCATAACTCCAATCATTACTCGAATTCTTTCACAGTTTCAGCTCCTCGTTCATGGAATACCTTAACCAACTATGTAAAGAAATTATAATTGATTGGTCTCGAGCGAAAAGTAGCCAATAATCTGCGTGGGGAAGATCATTCGTGAGATTGAGGAGTGTGAGACGTAATCACAACTTGTGTGCGTGCGCATTCTCACATTATGTAATACTGGTGTATTTTAACTCTAGCTTTCATGCATTTTTTGTATGTTTTTAGGTGACCTGGTGGTCCAGGGGGTAAGGTGTCAAGACCTCTGTGTTAGGGGTCCGAGGTTCAATCCTAGGTCCCGACACAGATTTATCTGATCATCAAACCCTTCCTTCACCTCTGACAAGACGTGTATTAACTACAACTTGTAAATGTGTGGAATTCCAGGCCTCCCCCGTGGTTCGGATTCCACGTTAAACTGTAGGTCCTCCATTTCATCTCGCAATCACCCTACCATTACACATTAGCGTAAGTGCGTATAGCCCGAACGGGTAGTAAGACGCGGTCTAATAATACTGTGTTTTTATATATATTATATTTTTAAACTTAATTTTAATTGTATTGGTTAAGTGTAAAAAAATGCTGTAACCTTAACTTCACCATTAAAGTCAATTATTATTGGTGTTTATTATTATTTTATTATTATTATTATTATTATTACTACTACTACTACTTTACTTTTCTCACCCTGACCCCATTAGTGTAGATATCTGGGCGAATAGTAAAACCGAAAACCACGTGGGGTATCAAAACAAATTCTGAAAATACCCTCAGTTACATGTAGGGATCAAACTTGTTTCTCAAATCATACTAACCAATTGCCCTTCGTTTACTATTTTTAAATTTACGCAACGGATACAAAAGTTTATTGTTTTACCGGCACCTTTAAGCAGGGTTCGCAAAACTTTTCCGATCAACGTGTCATTTGAAAATCTTGCAGTTGCATTTAGAACTAGCCTAATGTTCCCCCTCTTATTTACGTTTTTTAATGAGTTTTTAAAAATCAATAACCCGCTTCGATGGCCATGTGACCTAACACGCTAGACTAGACTGCCTAAGATGGGGAGATCGGGGTTCGATCCCTGTCAGGTGCACTGAGGCTGGTTTTTACTTAATGTTTTTCTACTCTCCCTCCAAGCTAATGCAGTTGCATTTCCTCTCAATCAAGCCGTTCTAATCCTTAACCCATCAGCGTAACTAGAACATATGCGTATACGGGTTGTAAGACGCGTTTAAAAAAAATTGTTGAATATTATTAAATGTAATGAAAGACTCAAATGCAATCGTAAATATTTAAAAACGCTTAGATTTTAAAGAATTAGTTTGAAATAATTTGTTGTACAGGGTGGGGCCTAAGCAATTAGACGATTAATAACTTTAACATTAACACTTTAATTGAAAAGTAAACGCTCACCGGCTAAATAAAAGCAAACCACATGTATCACTTTTGGAAGATAATGTCACTCGTGTGAGCTCTACCGGACGTCAGACAAACCTCAGCACGTTGTACATCACTTTCCTCAGCATAGCTCGTCTAATTGTTTCCGGTCCACCTTGTATTATGCTATTCAAGTTAGGTTATATTTATGTTCCGTTCATAACTATTCGTCTTAAGGTGCGGCAGAAGGGAGCGCGAGTAATTTTACAGTACATTTTTTTGACCAAAATAAATCAAATATTTCTCCAGTAGCAACATAGAGTTTAGTTTTCTGCACATACTAATATCAACAGATCTCGAATATCTGTCAAGGATGTCCTGGAATTTTGTCAATACTTTTTAAATAAAAAGAAATAGTTTTGACAAAATTCCAGGACACCCTTTACAGATATTCGAGGTTTGTTGTTATTAGCATGTGCAGAAAACTAAACTCTATGTTGCTACTGGAGAAATATTTGATTTATTTTGGCCAAAAATGTTGAGTACTATAAAAACTGTAAAAAATACTTGCGCTCCCTTCAGCCGCACCTTAAGCAGAACACAAGATGCACTTACAAGTACAACCCAAGACGATTTCTAACCATTGACTCGCATGGCTGTCGAAATATTATTAACTTCAAAAAAATAAAAAATAGTAACGTTATATTTAATGTTGTTCTTTTCTTCAGTCTGGCGTGCTACTTACCTCTTCACCCCCTTCATTCACCACGTACTATTTTTAAACACGTAAAGATGCGCCCTCGCTGTTGCTAGACAAAACAACTTAGAAACTAACCTTCTTTAAGTAATAACCTTTCTTAACTCGGTCAAAGGTCAACGCTTAGAGTGACTACTTTCTACTTTTTATTTTTTGTCCCACACTTTTACTTTGAGCTTGAATCATAATTTTATCTTATCCGTGTGTATTTTGCTTATTATCGAGATATTTAACGTTTATTTTCTTATTCAAACATGCTAAATCAGTTCTAGACTTCCAAACTAGCTTAATTTAGGGCTTTATGTGTATAGTACTAAACAATCAGATCCGGCGTTTAGATATTACAAAATTGTATAACAAGGTGAACCTGTACACACTTATTTTCTCTCAATGTTATGGTACCCGTTCGAGCTATATTATATATAATTTCAATAAGGTATGAATGAATAAGTCAATATTTGGAGGAAATTTATCTGCATTTTCTCGGAGGGAAAGTGAAAATGGATCCGGACAACTGGTCGCAGCCAACTATGTGCGGCCTTAAAAATGTGTGTTTAAATTGTAAAAATTAAAAAAAAAAAATATAGAAAATTAGGTTAGGTATTTTTCATTTTTTTTTGTGTATTTGGTTTTTTTAGTATCAATTAGTCTACCTTTATAAATACAAACAAATTAAGATTTCTCTGTTATGATTATTTTAAACAACTCCAAAGATGAATACACTGGCACCCAGTCTTGCCAGCACCCAGTTGTCCTAGACCGAAGTGAAAACCCGTCAAGGATATAATGTTGATACACTGGATCAGAATTCTCTCTTTGATCTCACCA
>CABFVX010005857.1:32717-46018 GCA_902151425.1 Timema shepardi
AAAAAAAAAAAAAAAAAATGAAAAAGAGAGCATTGCGCAGAATGCCTCGTCTTCATGTTCATATATGACGAACCAGGGAAGAATTCAGTGCGTTCTTAATGAAAAGAAACTTATCCGTGAGTTTGGAAAGTTTATACATCCTCTATAATATATTCACAACATACAAACCATATATTTTTACGTTTTTTTTCTCTTTACAGTTGATTCCTCTTTTGACAACCAATATATATATATATATATACTATGAAGTATGTAGGTAAGAGACCAAGGAAGAGATGGAAGGAACAGATAGCAGTATGTGTACAAGTTAGAAGAGGAGAATGGAAGAGTGATGGAAGTACAGAGGGGGGTAATTTTACTAAACGGACCTGGCCACACATGGAAACAGTTCATGATGATGATGATGATGATGATGGTGATCTATAGTGAACTTTTGACAAAGTCTGAGGCTCAATATTTATATTGTGTTTGTTCCAAAATTGTATTATTAAATTTCACCGCATCTTATAACCCTTTCAGTTATATCCTCATAATTATACTAAATTTGTTAAGGATGAGGAAGGCTTTATTGATAGGAAGTGTACCCTCAATTGCTTGGAGAGAGAGTGAAAACCCGTTTCGGAAAATCACCTTTAATACACCCGACCGAGATTCGAACCTAGATATACCCGTAATTGGTAGTCCACCCTACTGTGATAGTGACGTTGAACCATTATATCACTGAGGTTGGATAATTTTATTACTATTTTTTTTTATCACCTCACCTTATTACTTGTTCAGGTTATACGCACTTATAATAATTATTATAATGAGGTAGGGATGAAGAAGGAAGCATTCTATATGTAATATACTGGCATTTGTGTGGAATGAGAAGGGGAAAACACTTAGGAAAACCACCCTCAGTAGACCCTATCTTCCAGTCATCAGCGGGCTAGTCTAACACGAGAGTGACGCCTTATCAATTTAGCCACTTAAGCGAGTTATTATTTATTAATTAGGCATCGCATAAAGGATATAAAGTGTACGTTAACTTATACATGTATTTACACGCCTTAAAAATAGTTTAAGAAACCATAAGCACCTAATTAAAATATTTGGGGATATTTAACACGTTCTTTTGATAGATACTAGATAGTATTAATACCATTAATAAATAATAATCATATATAGTAAAATGTTTTCAAAAATGATAACATAAAACATAATGTTTTTCGTAAAATATTATTCCTCTCGTAATCTTGCTATAGATTAGGTTAGATTCTACACACGACAAAGTTTATAGGCCTCAATCTACACTAAAATGTTTTCTGTGACCTCAAATCTCACGACAAAAGGTCTTGCCACAACCCGATGGTCGCAAGTCCAAAGGGAGTCTACCAGGTGGGAGGGCGGTGTTCTTGTGTCGTACGCGGGGGTCCGATTAAGCCTCGACGAGTGGTTAAAGAAACACGTAATGGTTTGAATTGAGACAACTCAAAAATTCACGAAATTTAAAGTAACACTACTAGCCAACTAGCACTATTTAGTGAGTTATGATTTATGACATTTGTCACATTACATTCACCTCCCCTCCCCCTCTCGCCGTAAAAACACAAAATCGTTAATACTTTCAAAATAATGCCTGAGGAAAGAATGACGGAGACGAACGGTTCAAAATAACAAGCTCGCCATTCAAAGAGCATCTGTATATTTTGTTTTTACAAGCAGTTGATACATGGGTGGCGTCATGAGAGCTTAAAAAAGTATTCGTAAAGGTCTCTGAAAACCTTGTAGCCACCTCATAGCCACCAGCCAAGCTCTCTCTCTCTCTCTCTCTCTCTCTTTCTCAAACACACACACACAAATATATATATATATACATAACATATACAGTATGTTCAGAAACTCAACGTCCAAACTGCACATATATAAACTAATACAAATTCCCTATACACTTAAATTCTGCAAACTATGCTAATCCTATCAAATTTTTTCCAAATTTTGGTGTACAGCGTCAGGAGAGCAAAGCTGTGCAAGCATGCGTGTACCACAGATTACATAAGTGTTAGGCGTGGAGCACCACACACCTCGCCATATTAGAGTACGGCAGCAGAACATACCACAATTAATAGTAAACAGCACACCAGTCGATCTAGAAATGGGAATACGTTCTGAGGGTCCTCATTAACGGTCCCAAATCCCAGAAAGTGCTTGCCATTATTACATGTATAGTGCCACGCGCCAAACTCTTATGCAACCTGTTGTATACACATGCTTGCACAGCTTTACTCTCCCGGCACTGCATGCCGAAACTTTAAACACAATTTAATGACATTAGCATAGTTTTCCGGATGTAAGTGTAAAGGCATTTTGTATTACTTTTGGATCAAACAAACTATATGTGGAGTTTGGGATATTGTTTTCCAAACACCCTGTATATAACATGAATCATAATATATGATATATACCAGTAAATAATATAAATCATAATTATATATCATATCAAACACATATATATATATATATAGCATATATAACACATATATAGGTCTATTTATCACACACACACACACACATATCACACGTATATATATATATGCACATAGCTGCTTTCCTAATTCGTGAACACTAGTAGGATTTTGGTACGAGCAAATTTTAAATAAAATGAAAACTTTTTGTGGTTAACATTTCTAACATGCTACTTAAAAAATGTTTATTTTATAGGTGTTGGCAATTTATTAAAAATGACAGCCTCAGATTACATAATTATGAATAAATGAAATTATATCTAGTCACTTTTCTAGCTACTAGATAGGAAGGATATTGCTATGAAAATTGGACTGTACCATTTTTAATAATGAGCTACCACTTAACCCTCTTCCCCCTGTTCCAAAATTGAGTGAAGAAAAGGCTTGTCTCACCAGCAAATTTCGTTTTCGAAATTTACTGACCTAGTTTGTTATTTATAATACATAAGGGAAATATACAAACCACAAATGTATGGTCGGTGACCTGGCGGTCTAGGGGTAAGGTGTCAGACTTCTATGCTGGCGGCCGGGGTTCAATCCTCGGTCCCGGCACAGATTTATCTGATTACCAAACCCTTCCTTCACCTCTGACAAGACATCTTGCGAATGTGGGGAATGCCAGGCCTCCACCGTGGTTCGGATTCCACGTTAAACTGTAGGTCCTCCATTTCATCTCACAATCAACCTACCATTACACATTAGCGTAAGTGCGTATAACCCGAACGGGTAGTAAGACGTGGTGCTAATAATAATAATAATAATAATAATAATAATAATAATAATAATAATAATAATAACACAAATGTATGGAATAGTATTACTTAAAAATAAAATTCTTTAAAATAATGATTATTATTAGCACCGTTTCTTACTACCCGTTCGGGTCATACGCACTTACGCTAATGTGCAATGTTAGGGTGATTGTGAAATGAAATGGAAGACCTATAGTTTAACGTGTAATCCGAACCACGGTGGAGGCCAGCCATTCCATACATTCACAAATTGTGATTAAAACACGTTTTGTCAGAGGTGAAGGAAGAGTTTAACAACCAGATAAACATGTGCCGGGACCAAGGATTGAACCCCGGACCCCCAGCACAGAAGTCCAACACCTTACCCCTAAGCCACCAAGTCACTCTCTCTATGAAATTCCAACATAACATTTCATGAAAATACCGAGAATCCTGTTTCATTAGAAAAAACATATATTTCGGTAATATTTGATTATATCAAATACTAGAATCCAATAGCTCAAAGTCACAGTTTATACAATGCTATAAATACTTGTGTTCGTTATTTTTTTTATTGAATTTTACGTTGATATTATTATTATTAATCATATTAAATTTGAAAAAGTAATTCATCTGAAGTCAATGTGCTGGGTGAAAAGTTAATTGAAAATACAATTCATATTTATACTATTTTTACAATGAACTAATTAAAAAGTTCGTCTAGAAATATTTAGTATTACGTATTTTATGTATAATGAAAATAGAATGAAGCACCGTGAGTTTAAATTAATTGTTTTTTGTTTAACTCGTCTCAAACCATTTTTATACTTTTTGTGTGTGCATAGTTTTAATACTTGTACGGGCTAGCAGCATTTTTATTTTTCAGTACCACATCTCACCAACTGTTCAGGTTATACGCTTGTGTACTAATTACGCTAGTAAATTTGGGATTAGGAAGGTCGAATTTAGAGGAAGGCTAAATTTTTTGGAAGTGAACCAGAATTTGTGCGGAGGGAGAGTGGAAAACCATTTTGGAAAAACTCCCTCAGTATAACCGACCGGGATTAGACCTTCAATCTCCTTGTCATCGGCAGTATAATCTAACACAAGCGTAACGCCGTAAACAATGTGGCCACCGAAACATGTTAAACAGCAGAAAACTACGCTAATGCGCTAAGGATAAGGAAAATACAATTTTTACTCCATTATGTGGTCTCACTTTAGTGTAATACTAATTAGAGAGGTAAATCATTTAAGAAAACCACTTTAATTCTCCCCTCTAGGATTCAAACCCCCACTCTTCTCCAGCGGCAAGCCAGGAAATTTTAGTTTAACGTTTCGTTTGCGTGTCCAATAATGCGGTATTTAAAAAATAAGGAATTGCTTATTTTAAAACTAGTATAAGCCAGTAAAATACTCAAGAGATTGGTTCTTAATAATTACTGGCGGGTATTCCCGATATATATATATATATATATATATAATATATCGGGAATACCCGCTTTAGTGGCAGAAAGATCTAAAGCATCACTCTCGTGTTGTTAAGACTGACATTCTGAAAGAGGAAAGATCCGGGGTCAAATCCCAGTTGATCCCACTTTCCTTCAAGACCAATGAAGTTAGTGGTTAAGAGATAATTTCAACATACACTACTCCTAAATATAATTCACTACACACAAAACAATCTACCTCTCTAAATCAACCCCTCTAAAAATGCTTCCTTACTCATCTCTACCCTATTTGAATAATTATAACACATACGTATTGTCTGAACAATGATCAAAAAGCAGTGATTAGATAGATACCCATATGTAGGGAGATGGTTACAGTAATACATTTATCTGACATTTGAAATTAGCCCTAAACTTACTTTCATATATTAATATGCATTAAAAAATGTTGTACAATAATTGTCACTTATTAAAAAATGGTATCAATATCAATGGATATAATTATGAAACACCTGGTATCCTTGGCTTCTGTGTTTTAATGTTCTTATTTTATATTCCAACTATATTCTGAATTAAATAAGACATATTTTGACAGTTAAAAATTTACTCAAAATAGTTCTCGTATTTTTATACAAGCCATGTAATCTGAAGCTGTCATTATTAATATATCATATGTATACAATATACATACATACATAAACACGTCGTTCCCTTACAGGGTGATCTAGAAAATGTGCATATAGCTAAAAAAAAACAAAAAAAAACTTCGTACTAAATTCATCCTAACTAACTTTCTCCACACTTCACTATCCTTGCATACTCCCCTTGCTTCGACAAAATGCATAAGCCGAGTCATATATGTCCTTTTATTCTTAAAATCGTTTTATGTTTCTCTTTTTTACACATTCGTCCACAACATTTCACCACGTATTACATGTCTTACCCTTACCTTTTGATCCACACAATCTACCTTCATATATTTGATACACACTTTTTCTCTCAACATGCCCAAACCATAATAAGACGCTTCTTTCACAGTTACCTATCGGATTTCCTCTAAGACCCAACTCCTTCAGCACTCATTCTTTACTGTCTCTGTCCATACAAAATTTTCCACACACATTTCTTAGATAGGGATCTCATTCCAACCGCACTCACCTTATTCTTGCGTTTCTCCTGACAAACCCACGCTTCATGTCCATAAAACAATGTTGGTCCCAACATACTTTTATGTACTTCCATCTTTGCCTCTTTTGGTACTATTTCACTTTTCGCAATAGTCCACATGCATCCAACTACTCTCTGAGATGCAGTCACCCGTCTGTCGATTACACAATTTAGCCTTTCATTTTCACAGAACATTCTGCTCAGTACATACAATCATTCACTTCTTCTAATATATATTAGCACCGCGTTTTACCGCGTTTCAGGATGTATGCCAATGTATTAATTATGCCACTGTACTAATTACGCCAATGTGTTAAGAATGATTAAGGTTGAATTTAGAGGAAGCGCAGCTACATTTACGTGGAGGAAGAGGGGAAATTTTATTTAAGAAAAATTACCCTCAGTGCACACGACAGGGATCAAATCCCGATCTCTCCGTCATCAGCAGTTTATTCTAACACGAAATTAGCGTGTCAGACCATGTGGCTATCGAAGCGGGTGTATAAAATTATTGGTGGGATATCCACATAAACCTAAGCGTCACCCTACCACCAACGTGAAAACCTCCTAGGTAGATAAACACTTAGAATACTGTGTGACTTGGCCAAAACGAGCATGTGTGATATAATTGTCTACTCCACGCCACTTCACCGAACGATCAAGACGCGCTATCCTCCAAACCGTCATCACAGGCGACAGTAGCGGAATTAGCGTGGTGTCCACCTTTTCGATAGGAACGATTGATGCACAAACGGTTGTTTTTTTCAAACAAGGCGTAAACTTATAACTCGAATGTGGATTTTTTTAGTTTTTTTACTTTCTCTTAAAAAAAGTATTTCATTGTAATTATGAAAAATGTACTACCGCTATATTATGGTGGGTCCTGACACAAGGACGGATCTAGGGTCTTTTGTCTGAGGGGTGGGCGCGGGGGTATCGGCTTTCATAAGGATCCATCAAGCATAAATTTAATTAATAAAGATTTTAATTAATGAATATTATAATGATAAAAAATATAACATTTAAGGAAAAACATAATTTAATTAAGTCACTGTCACAATAAAAGTAATAAAAATGTAGACCCTATACAGTCGTAAAATGTTTTAGTATTAGTAGAAAAATTATTAATTTTAATGCAACTACTTGGTTATTAAACTGATTTTAAATAATATAATTACTGGAGAGCTTTATTTTTAACAACTTGCTTGGCCACACATTAAAGCTAGGTTGAAATAGTTCATACAGGAGATAGGGGGAGGGAGGTGCTAAGAGTAAGTCATTCTTTACAACAGTTTGACGTCCCCATCGCCTGCCCCCCCCCCCTTCCTGAGTTCGCTACTGTCCTGACATTTTATCATGTGGTCCCGAACTCAAAAAAGTGGGTCTCATAGTTATTTATGTCTGTATTTGGGGCTTCAGCAGAAACGCTAGTTTTAGAAGAAAAAAAGTTTTTAGAATGGATGACCAAGGTTATCTGCCCTCCCCCCCCCCCAAAAAAAAATTGATACAAAACAAAAAGGGGGGAGGGAACAATTGACAGACCACTAAAACGAATTATGGACAATAATGGCTTTGAGGCCGAATAGGCCACTGCTGTATACATTCGTGAAGGAAATTATGGCATAATTAGAGTTATGAAAATAATAATAATTTTAAATATTTTATAATTTATGGTGTGTTAGTAACCGAGTAGTATGGACTCAAATCCCGGATGAGTGTGCTAAATGGTATTTACTAAACGGATTATCTCTCCCCCTCAACTGAAAATGCTCTACATTTTAGTTGGTGCCACAAAATTCTTTTTTTTTAGAGTTGTTCATTTTTTACATTTAGGTAACGAGAAAGGTTTAGAGAAAATAAAACAAAAGCACACTGTATTATTTTTATGGTACACATATCTGAATTTATGAATCCTTTATTTAAAAATTAATAGATTTTTTTTGCAAAACGTATTACTACCCATTCGAGTTACACGCACACGTACTAATTACATTACGTGTTAGGGAAAAGAAAGTTGAATTTAGAGGAAGTGTACTCGTATTTGCGTGCTGGCAGAGTTGGAAATCATTCAGGAAAAGCCACCCTCATCATACACAACAGGAATTCGAACCCCAATACCCCCGTCATCGTATGTCTAGTCTACTACGAGAGCGACGCCTTAGAGCATTCTATCAACGAAGCGGGCTGGTTTTTCTTTAGCACCGCATCTTACTACCTGTTAGGATTGTACGCTTATGTACTTAGTACACTAATATGTTAGGGATTAGTCAGATTAGTCCAACACGAGAATAGCGCGTTAGACAATGCAGCCACCGAAAGGGTGGGTTGATGTTAAACATTTTAGAACATCCACTAAACAGTATGTTATGTAGTTCGAAAGCTCCAAGGCTATTGTGAGCCTCTAAAGCCAAGGCGATTTTAACCTTGAGATTCAAAATGTTGACTATTCTCACGATAATAAAAGAGAGGTAGGCCTGCCTCTTTATTATCATAGTTGAAATAAAAATATGTCCTATGGACTCAGTATCAGCATTTGACACCAAATTTGCAACCAAAACGAGGGCCTTCCTTAACCACTCGTTCAAAAAAAAAAGTCTTAGTGCATAAAATGCATTTTACCAGGTAAATAAGCTCTCCTTGAATTAAAGAACTTTCTTTAACATTTATTAATATTATGTTTAAGACATTTATAAATTTATTTATTAAGTTCATATTAATGTGATTTTATATTTCCGAGTGGCTACGAAAGGCGGACATATTTTTTCATTATGAAAAAGAAAAATAACCTAAGTATAGTTTGGAAGTACACTTTGGTGTAACTTAAATAATAAATATTCATGAAAAAGTTTGTTGTACTTTTTTTAGATCACAAATTTTATATAAGTCTACTACTTTTAATCATAATAGGGAGTATAGCTCTCAACATTTTTTCATGTGCCGGTTTTAGTAGATATTTTCCTTGTACAGTTGTTAATGTATCAACTTTTTAATGTGTATTCTTTATGTAGACTTCTCTTGAGTCTGTTTTATTACATTCAACCCCTACCCACCCCATTAACACCCCCTCCCACCTAATCACAACTCCCGTCCCCCACATTCACATATATTTAGAATAAAAATATATCCTCAGCTTTATTCGAGTGGTTCAAGATGCTAGAATATTATTTCCCTTGGTCGTTTTTTTTAGAACCGCGTCTTACTAACTGTTCAGGTTATACACCTATGTACTATTTACATTAATGTGTTAGGGATTAGGAAGACTTAATTGAGAGAAAGTGCACCTACATTTTCGTGGAGGGAGAGTGGAAAACTATTGAATAAAAATACCTCAGTTCACCCGACCGGTATCGAACCCCGATATCCCCGTCTCTAGCAATCTAGTCTGACATGAGATAAGTAAGTTAGATTATTATTATTATTATTATTATTATTAGCCCCGCAACTTACTAACCACTCGGGTTATACGCACTTACGCTAATGTGTAATGGTAGGGTGATTGTGAGATTAAATGGAGTACCTACAGTTTAACGTGGGATCCGAACCACGGTGGAGGCCTGGCATTCCAAACATTCACAAGTTGTGATTAATACACGTCTTGCCAGAAGTGAAGGAAGGGTTTGGTAATCAGATAAATCTGTGCCGGGACCGAGGATTGAACCCCAGACATAATGTTTGACCTTGGTCAATGTTGAAAGGCAAGATGGAGTTTTAATTCCAGTAGCTTGCAGTGGAGGCGGATGTCCCTCGTCCTCTTATCAAGTTAATGTCGCTACATTTTCATCTAGATCTAGGCTGCGTCTGGTTACGATGCACCCGACACACTTATGCACTTTACTACACTTTAATGTAACATACTTCTGACAACCTCAAGTGTAGGTATAAGGTGAATATTATTTTTCAAAGATGTAAGTACAATTGGAACTACAGTCCAATTTTCATTTTGAAAAATACAAACATCTGTTTTTCACGGTCAATATAACATTTTATCATTTCATTAGTGTGATGTTGATAGGCATTGATAATATAATATCAAGAGTGACAGCTGATGATCATAATTATTGCTTTACGTATAGATACGTAAAAGTAAATCATCATCATCATTATCATCAAATCACCCAGCTTGCTGTAGCTCTCCACTATTGTCTATCCTTGGACAAATTTATTACATCCTTAAGATAGTTAACTTCGTCAAACTATCAAATATCAGTATATGGGCTGCACTATTTAGTGGTAATTGTGTAACTTAATAAAATTTTACAGATATCCTCCATAAATATTGACACAAGTGTCCTAATTGAATATCAAATGTACAGAAAAAAATGTAGAAAGTAAAATGGGTGAAATATTTTAACCATACAAATCTTTAACAAAGTCTAACCCTATTTTTAAAAGGTACGTCATGAAAAATCATATACTAAAAATATTAACAAATTTAAATGGGTGTATTACATTACACATCAGGGCTACCAAATGATATGTGGAACAATTATTTATGTTTAAAGCACGTATCAAATTATATAAAACTTTCTATTTATCTAATTTATTTACTTAAATCCAACGGGTTCACTCTTTAATCCCTTCAAGTGTGTCATAAAAAATATTATAATTCGAAAGTGTAGCGCAAACAGAAAAAGGTTGGAAAATATGGGTGTATATTTAAATAAGAGCGCCCATTTTCACCATAAATAGTATTAATTAGTACCCACATACTATTTTATTTAACTCACTATCTCGAATCGGACCTGAATATTAAATAATTTATGGCAATTCCTCAAAGTTTTACTGCACGGGAACTTATAATTAATTTAATTTGACCCGCTTCAATGGCCGGATAGTCTAAGCTGTCGATCTCTGTTGTACTGGTCTACCACCGACGGAGAGATCGAGGTTTGAATCCCGGTCAGGTCTACTGAGGGTGTTTTTTCCCCTAAATTATTTCTTACTCCCCTTCCAGGAAAATGCGGGTAGATTACCTCTAAACGATTTCCTTCCTCATCCCTGCCCCATTAGAGTAATTACCGTATATGCATACAACTTCAACAGGTAGTATCTTTTTTAAACAAATCATCATATTAAGGAAGCATTTTAGAGGTAGTCTACTCTCATTTGCGTGGAAGGAGAATAGGAAACAATTGAAGAAAAACCACCCTCAGTAGATCCGTTCGGGATTCAAACCCCAATCTCCCCATCACCAACAAACAGCAGTATCAAAGGTACGAGTTGGTTAAGCTTATTTTAGTCCCATAGATTCTCACTCGAATTTCCTGCTATTTTTATTTTACGATGGACTGACCCCAAAGGAAGTCCGCCTCCATAGTTCATTTGTCTCATTTCCTGAATAGTGGTTTCTGTATCCTGTCTAAGGGTATCAGGACCTCAATGCAAAAACGGTATATGAAAGTTTATGAACAATCTATTAACTTCTTCGTTGGTGGATGTGGCTTAACTTGTTAAGTTAACTTCGTAAACAAACATTGTTCTACTCGCCGACCTCTTGGCATAGTGGTCAGCATTTCTGGCTATTAATCTAGAGCTTCCGGGCTCGATACACAGCGGTACTATTGCAAAGGTTACCATTATTTTCTAACTACCAAATTCCCTGGGTCCCNGCCCTGGTGTCCCCCCCCCCCCCCCAGGTTTTGCCAGAAGGAATTACAATTTTTACAGGCAGCTTAGATTGAGGACAACAGTAATCAAATTTAATTTGTCATCAAAATGACTAAGTGTGAAGTCGTGTAACTTATGTTTAAAACACGATGACTTAAGATTAATGGAGAAATACATTTTATGTCACTTCACAAACCTTGTTTAACTGGTAATAAGACATGTTTGAATAAGTGCGCTTAATTCATCACTACACTTTTTCTTCCATCCAAAGACGTAATATTTTAAGATTTTAGTTAAATACCCAGACCAACAAATATTCCAGTATTTTTACTAGATTTTTCAATATGCCCTGTATTTTACCGTTTTTTTTCCAGACACCATTCCCTGTATATTTCCAATTTTGCTCGTTTTCCAGGTGTTTATAAACTCTGCATCAGTATTTTTACTGAAAGGAAATTGTTCCTATAGTTGCCATAGCTTGGTTAGTTAGGCTTAAGTTAGGTCTAAGATTTCTACTAATACTACAATATAATCATTATCATCATCACATCGGGGCGAAGTAACCGAATTTACATGGGGGTCCAAACTCAGAAGCAAGGTACATATCCACCATTGTATGTAGAAGACCAGGAAAATCTAGCTAACAAACCCTAATGGCATGCGCAAAAACAAAAAACTGCTCTACTCATGACAACCAATTTTAAATAAACATATTACTTGTTATTAAAGTTCTGTTCGGATTAAACGTTCAGCTTGTATTTTATTGTTTTAATTGCCCATTTTTATTCAATGTCATCTTGCCTAGACTGTCAGAGAAGAGGGTGTAGTAGGAGTAGGGGATATGAGGAGTTTTTACATGGATTTTCCCCACTTCCCCCCCCCCTTATGCAATTACAGGTACACCTATTTTAATTCAGACCCTCCTCAACTCTACTCCAATGGTGTAAATATCCCAACAGCCCTGACGAGCTTTGAGATTAAGTGCTCTCCCTCTCTTGACTTACTTTGGAAGGTCGAAAAAAATTAACTGTATATTTAATGAGAATGTGTTAAGATGGGTAGGAGGGAGGAGGGGAGAGAGGGAGGAGGGAGGGAAGTAGGAGGAAACAAGATTTTTGTTAGCACTGCGTCTTACTATACGTTCGGGTTATACGCTCATATATTAATTACGCTAATGGATTTAGTGATTAGGAAGGTTATATTTAAAGGAAGTGTATTTGCATTTTCGTGGACGGAGAGTGGACAACCATATTGAAAAAAAAAAAACGCCCTTAGAACACTTGACTGAGATTAAAACCTTGATCTCCCTATCATCGGCAGTCTATTATAACACGAGAGTAGCGCGCTAGACCACGCGGCCACCAAAGCGGGTTAACCGTAGATGAGGTATGTATTTTTATAGTAGCAAAAAATATTGTTCGATAAAATAAATGAAATATCGACCCAGTCAATAGGCCTGCTTTTGTATGTTTTTGTACAATCTCAACTGTTCCTAAATATTTGTCTAAGGCATCGTAGAATCTGACCATCTCTCCTCATTTAAAAAGTCCTGTTAAAATGCTGCTGTACTTATTACAAATATTCGTGAGATGTTGAGATTATTAAATCTAGAGAATTAAACTAAACGTATCTACTGAAGCAATATTTTATTTATTTTACCCAACATATGTTTGTAGTAAAAATTGCAAAAAAATATTGAAGCTATCTTACGTTCCCTTTCAACTCACCTTGAGAATTACAACTCTTGTACTTATAATATATATAATACTAGCAGTCCCGCACGGCGTTGCCCGTGAACCACTGTAGTATAATAATTATATAAGTTTGACAACCCCCCC
>CABFVX010005858.1:0-21732 GCA_902151425.1 Timema shepardi
ACAATGAGTGTTGTGTGTATTGATGAGACCTTTGATAGTGAAAGAAGATTAGAGCTTGTCAGAGCTGTGTACCCGGTACCAACAAGTTTACCGGAATGAACCATTAATTTTGTCTTAGTGTTCGGTGCCGACATGTATTCAAGAGAAATAACAGATATTGAAAGTTTAATTACGTGTGTGTTACCCAGACTTCCTATGTATATATATATATATATATATATATCTATCTATCTGTATATTGTATATATATATATATATATATATATTCACACGGTATACAGTAGCCCCATGACTTCTTTGGTGCTGACTGACAGCTTATATCTGAAAGCTCACGGCTTTGAAAAGTTACCAGACCAAATTATGTATTCCTACGCCGAACCATATGATCTGCAAAAGCATGTACTTAGCATCTGTCACTTCTGACGGTCAAAATTTAGGTATGTACCTAAATGTTGACTGTCAGAAGTCACCTGTGAGCTGTCAGTCAGCACCAAAGAAGTCATGGGGCTACTGTACATATTTGATAAAACTCATTAAACTGTAATTTAAAATTTGTGAAACTAAACTCTCTCCCAGCTTACCCTTCCATATTCTCCCGCTTAGTCTAAATTTTCGCAAATGAAATGTGAAAATAACTTTAATTCTTCAAGCCAAATTGACCATTCTTTCCGTTGGCTGCCTTTGTTCCTGTTCTTGATTAGACACTACAATTTGTTGTTAATCAAAGCCTTCTTTATCTAAAATAATATCGAGTATTGAAAAACATATTTGTTTGTATTGCTTCAGTTCATTAAATAAATTATTTTCACTATTATCTTTATTACCCAAGTTTATTGTTCATATACCATTTTTTTTTTAAATTTTGGTTGAACATTGTTAAGAAGTAAATACTCTAAATCAAATGATGGATGTATTGAACATCTTAACTGTGGAAATAGAAGTTGACAACTGGTGGTATATTTTTAAGGCTTTAATCTGCGTTCTGTGTATGTACAGTATCCTCATGGCTTCTTTGGTGCTGAGTGACAGCTCACAGCAGACGACTGTATCCCTACGCGGAACCAAATGATCTACAAACACACGTGTCTAGCAGCTGTCAATTCTGACGGTCAAAATGTAGGTATATACCTAAATGTTGACTGTAAGAAGGCAGCCTGCTTTCTTTTTATGCGCACCCCCCCTTTTGTTTAAAGGCGTGATTGAAGAGGATGCAGTTTAGTTATCTGTCTGCACTAACCAAACACGTAGCCGACACTGTTTTATTTACATTTGCAGCTCTGGCCGAATTAAAAAAAAAAGTTCGATCTAATGAGAAGACTCGAACAAAATTACTATGAAAACTCTCTGCTTGGTTTCCATTTGTTTACTTTCTATATAACACGTTTGCTCAGTCATTGGCCTATCTGTACATTGAGCTAAAGGTCCCGTGTTATATTCATGGGATGGTCGAAAAATTTATCACTAGTGATATGTCACGCAATTCAACTATCTAAAAGAGGAAACCAAATAACACAAAAAGGAGAGAAAGGAAAATTGTAACTAATGATATAACATTCGCATAGGAACATGTAAAAAGGAGATGAGTTACGGGTTTCACATTCCCTTCTGGTGAGTTCCGATAGAATGAAACCCAGGTCGGGGGATTGGGCGGTAAGGTTAGATTTTCAAGAGGCGGCCGATACCTCTTTGTCCAACGGCAGCGATGTAACGTGTGAACTGTGCTCCTATTTTCATTATAAAAGCTATGTTGTGTTCGTTCGTTTTATAACCTTTGTTTCTTTCCTGTACCTTCTTCCAAATATAGCACAATGTACTTATTTTGTATTGTTAGTTTCACGCATTGCGTGTATTACTACCCGGCTGAATTATACTCATATTTGCACTAATGTAGAAGAGGTGAGGATGGTATGATTTTGAGTTAGTGTATTCGCATTTGCGTTAAGGGAGCGACACATACAATCCAGAGGGAAAAAAACTTCTACTATACTTCGGGATTCAAACCTTGATCTTTCAACCAAAAGGTGAGATCAACGCCTCACTTGGAGTATATATATACCGGGTGTTCTTTTTTAAGTTGACTGCTGTTTATCTTGAAAAGTATTCAAGATACGAAAAAAAAATTGGAACTAAAGTTGTGTACTTTCGAGGAGAAAAGAGGACAGAATCATTAATTTTTGATTTGATGAAAGTTTTCAAGGTTAACTTTGTTTTTATTCAATGAAATGCTGTATTGTTTCTTATGGCGTCTTATTCTAAGGAAAAAAACAAAAACAAACAAAAAACGATTGTGTGAAATATTTTTTATTCGATCTAAATCTTCAAAGATGGCCAAATTATTTTAGGAAATACAACCATGGGACCATTCCGTTTTGATCGGAATCTTAGTGGCGAGTTGTACTTAGAAATGTTAGAAGATGTTATTAATCCTATTATCACACACGAAATAGAAAACCAGATAAATATGAATGGGATAATTACTCTGGATGAAAACTTACTTTAATTCCAACAAGGTGAAAGCCAGCGTTTAACACAGGCGGTGTTTGTTGATCGCTCAATAATGTGTTTACAAACCAGTGGATTGGTAGAAGAAAGCCTATTGAATGGCCTGCAAGATTCCCGGATTTTTTCCATAGGGTTATCTAAAATTATACTACTGCCACATGGCTCACTCACTCACTCACTCACTCACTCACTCACTCATTTACATTAATGTTGGGTGACCTGGTGGTCTAAGGGTAAGGTGTCAGACTTCTGTGCTGGAGTCCGGGGTTCAACCCTCGGTCCCGGCACATACTTATCTGATTACCAAACCCTTCCTTCACCTCTGACAATACATCTTGTGAATGTAATCTTGTGAATGTAGGGAATGCCAGGCCCCCACCGTGGTTCAGATTCCACGTTAAGCTGTAGGTCCTCCATTTCATCCCACAATCACCCTACCATTACACATTAGTGTAAGTGAGTATAACCCGAACGAGTAGTAAGACGCGGTGCGGTGCGGTGCTAATAATAATAATAATAATAATAATAATACATTAATGTTTACTCATTTACAGATGATCTAGAAACTTTATATTTAACCAACTTATAGATTATAGCATGTAACTGACGAGAAAATTCCAAAATGTTAAAAAAAATATTTTTTAACCCCCTAAAAAATTAAAAAGGGTGGAGCAACTTTAAAGTCAGTGCGGACCTTTTTTTGGAGGTCTCTTATGGCTGAACGGTAAGACCTATCAAAAAACTGATTGCACCAGCAGCCACGGATTTGTCGTATCTCCATCGGTTATACCTTAGATAGAGCTAGATTTTTTGATTTTAGTTTAATTTTGCACATTTTCCCATTTTTTTAAAATTCCTGACACTTTTATGGGACAGATATAATCATACAATTTGGCAGGAATATTGGCACTTCCAATTTACATAAGCGCGCCAAATTTGATATTTATAGCTGCCCTATAAGTATGGAGAAACTAAAATAATGTGCTGAAAATACACTACAATACCGGTAAATTTAAGTTGTTACATTCAAAACAACGCTGGAATTATATTAGTTTACATCCCCTTGCAAATAAAACTCAATGGGGGTTTAGGCGTGGATCCCCCAAAGAAAAAAGAGTCTATTATTTATAAAACTAAGCCTACCACGATTGAATACTTCCACTAAAGAATTAATACAGCTCGCAAAAATATTCCTAGATATATTTTTCAAAATGTCGTAAGTGTATTCGAAGATACTGTATTATTGCATCGAAATTAACGAATAACCCTTTGAAAAATTGTTGTAATTCCTTGTGCTCATTATTTTTATTAATAAAACCATACTATCTTAAATTAATACCGTTTAGGAGTAAAACATTAGTCTAAATTTTGAATATTTGAAAATAGAGATTTACAAAAACCACAATAAGTTTTTTTCCTAGAGAGTGATATAACTCTAAAAATAATATAGGTGTACATTAAAAAAAAGTTTACCTTTAAATAAACTTAAAAACGGCCACCAAATCAAAAATTATTAATGCTGTCCTCTTTCCCTATCTAAGCCACACAGCTTTTGTTCGAAAATATTTTTCGTGTCTTGCGAATTTTTAGAGAACAACTGGAAACCTACTAAATAATAATAATAATATTTAGCACCACGTCTTACTATCCGTTCGGGTTATACGCTTTAAGTACTAGTTACTCTAATGGATTAGGCATTGGGAAGGTTGAACGAGAGGAAGTGAACCCGCATTTGCGTGTAGCGAGAGTGGAAAACCATTTAGGAAAAACCACCCCCAGTTCACCCGACCGAGATTCGAACCTCGATCTCCCCGTCCTCAGAAATAGAGCTCAACACAAGCGCGTTAGCCAACTACGCCACCGAGGCGGGAAACCGACTAAAGAAAACACCTTGTATGTACAGGGCTGACATAAAACCTGTATACTTAGGCAAAGGCCATAAAAAAATAACACCAAACAAAACTGTACAGTCATAATAACAGCTGTTTATTCGTTTGGAATCTGGGTGAAATAGTCACGTTTATGTGTAAAAAACACTTATATTTTATCTCCGTGAACTTGCCTATGGTCCAGACTTTATGGGTCCTCCTATACTTTTTAGACGTGCTGAGATTTTTTCTCTCTCTCTCTCGCAATAAGTATTCAACACAAGCTTTATGAGCCACGTATTCCAACGGGCTAAGGTTAAGCTCAATCTCAAAGAGCTTTGAGTAATAAAAAGCCATTTGAGAGTAGGTTTTTATGCTGCCAATAGCAAAATGAACTTTATAATTTACGCAATCATGTAATCGAGACACGCATTTCCGATGAGCGAATGCAATTTCATTTTTTATATGAGAGTGCTGAATACGCCCCTCTGATAAGATAATAAGATATCACAATAGGGTGAGTGTTAACGTTGGATTAATCACTAGAAGTCTATAGTCGGACCGACATAATAACATCTAGATCGGTGGTCGTTTGGTCTAAGGCGGTGGCTCCCAACTTTTTTTTTTCTTAATCCTAGCGATCACGTTGGGATTTGTATATTAACTAACACCCCACTTCCTCACCCATAGTCACATTTTTTGTTTTTTCACTCCGTCTTACTACCCGTTCAGGTTAGACGCATATGTACTAATTATACTAATGTGTTAGGAATTATAAAGGTTTAATTTAGAGGAACTACACCCACTTCTGCGTGCAGGGAGGGTGAAAAACTTTTAAGGAAAACCACCCTCAGGTCACCCAACTAGGATCGAACCCCGATCTCCCCAGCTTCGTCAGTCTATTCCAACACTACATTGGTGCGTTAGACCACGTGGCCACCAAAGAGGGTTATTATAGTCTTGTTTGCCGTTTAAGTGAAGGTTCGGATTCTAGTCCCTGTCAGATGTAGTCGGGGAGTTTTTTTAGTGACAAAAATTTCTTATTCTCCCCCTAAGAAAATTCTAGTAAAATTCTTCTAAATTATAACTTTATCATCCTTACACTATTAATGTAATAAATATTCTTAAATCTCCTAGAGTTTGGGAAAATAAACAAATAAACAAACTATACCCCAACTGATTGGGGTCCTAACCAGACCAAATTAACTCGACAAAGCCTTAATCTTCATGATTACTTAAACGAATACTTACACGAATGAGGCAGGACCTAGTCAAGGAAGGTTAGAAGAAGTGTGCCTGCATTTACTTGGGGGAAGAGGAGAAAACCATTTAGGGAAAATCACCTCAATATATAAATCTGGGTTTCAAACCCTATACTTTTCTTCATTGACAAACCAGACAAGATTAGACCCAAGCCTTTTTTTCTTGTTTCCACCTGTGAGGGTAAAATTAAGGTTTTTATTTCCAACTAGGACCCACTTCCATGGCCACATGGTCTAAGGTGCTACTCTTGAAGTAGACTAGACTACTGATGACGGGGAGATTGAGGTTCGAATCTCGATCAGGTGTACTAAAGCTGATTTTTAAAAAAAAGTGATTTTCCACTCTCCCCCACATAAATGTGGGTACACTTCTTGTAAAATATAACCTACCTAATACCGAAAACCATTAGCGTACTTAGTTTTTAGTGTATAACCCAAACGGGTAGTAAGACGCGGAGCTAAAATAGAATTCCAACAAGGAAAAGAAAAAGTATCACCTAAGTGATATTTTTCTACTCCGTCTTACTACTCGTTCGTACTATACGCATATGAAATAATTAGGCACGTTTGTGTTTTATTGATGAGCAAGGTTGAATTTAGAATTAGTGTACCCAAATGTGTGTGGAGATAAAGTAGAAAAATATTTAGGAATAAACACACTCGGTACACCCAACCGGGATTCAAACCTCGATCTTTCCCGCGTTGACGGTCCAGTCTCTTGTTAGAGTTACACCTGAGATCCTTCGATCATAGAAGTGGATTGTCATATTTATTAATTACGCTAGTAGATTAGGGATTAAGAGGGTAGAATTTAGAGGAAATTTTCCTGAATATGCGTGGAAGGAGGCCAGGAAAAAATCCTCTCACTTGATCTGATCAAGATTCGAACCCCAACCTCTACATCATAGGCAAGCTAAATTAACGAAACAATTGGACGGTTAGTAGATTTAAAATTAACACCTTAATTGAAAAGTAAATATTAATTAGGTAAATAAAAACAAACTTCATAATACACGGTTCCACATTTTGAAGATAATACCACTCAGGTGAGCTCTAATGGATGTCAGACAAACCTCAGCACATTGTCCATCATTTTCCTCAGCATATATCGTATAAATGTCTCCACCCCACCCTATATACGAGTTTTATATTCATGCTACGTGCCTGCCGGCTTTTTCGTATTATTTGGACGACATTTTACACCGAATGGACCTTAATTACGTCATTACGATCGTCTAGATAAACTTGGCAATGCCTATGATACTTGAGAGATTGGTGTAGCCACCGGTACTTTTCACAGATGTTTAAAACGATCGTTATTACTAAAAACCAAGAGTGAAACCGTTATATAGTCATAATAGTTCATTGCCTTATAGCATCGGCTCGGCCATTTCCATTTTACGGCTCAATATGCCTGACCCAATGATTTGTACGAGCAATGAGTTGGATCAATTCAATGTTAATAGGACATACGTCATCAGGGAAACATGGAAATATGGACTAACCGAGGTATGAACTCCGTCGTTTGGAGTGTGAAATAAGTGATAGTAGAATATGATTGTTTTTATATGTTTCAACAATTCGTTTTTATGGAATGATAAAACGTTAAAATAACTGTGGTAACATTTTTTTTTTAGCACCACACATTACTACTCGTTCGGGTTATAAGCTTACACATTAATTAAGTCGATACCCGCCTCGGTGGCGTAGTTGGCTAACGCGCTTGTCGTGTTAAGCTCGACCGCCGAGGACGGGGAGATCGAGGTTCGAATCTCGGTCGGGTGAACTGGGGTAGGTTTTTCCTAAATGGTTTTCCACTCTCCCTCCTTGCAAATGCGGGTTCACTTCCTCTAATTTAACCTTCCAAATTCCTAATTCATTAGAGTAATTAGTACTTAAAGCGTATAACCCAAAAGGGTAGTAAGACGCAGTGCTAAATATTATTATTATTATTATTAATTAAGTCGATGGCTTAGGTATGAGGTAGGTTATTCTTGTATAGAGGAAGTGTACCCAAATTTGCGTGGAGGGAAGGTATAACACCATCTTTTAATAACCACCCTTAGTACACCTGACCTAAATTAGATCCTCGATATCCGTGTCATCGGTAGTCTAGACTACTGCAAGAGTAGCTCCTTAGACCATGCGGTCACCGAAGCGGGTGTAATTTTGTTTACTGCTTCTGTGGCCGAATGATCTAAGGCTTCATTCTCCTGTTAGACTGGCCTCCTGAAGACGGGGAGATCGGGGGGTCAGTATTCTTTCTCATCCCTACCCCATTAGACTAATTATATGCGTCTAACCTGAACAGATGGTAAGTAAAATAATAATAATAGCACCGCGTCTTACTACCCGTTCGGGCTATACGCTTTTAAGTACTAATTACGCTAGTGGATTAGGAATTGGGAATGTTGAGCTAGAGGAAGTAAACCCGCATTTGCGTGGAGGGAGAATGGAAAACCATTTAGGAAAAACCACCCCCAGTTCACCCTACCGAGATTCGAACCTCGATCTCCCCGTCCTCAGAAGTCGAGCTTAACACGACTAGCGCGTTAGCCAACTATGTCACCGAGGCGGGTGATGGTAAGTAAGACATGATGATAACACGTTTTGTTTTTGTTGGACACCTTGGCCTATTTGGTAGCGTGTCTGCCTCTTGATCTAAAGGTATCAGGTTCGATTCCTGGAATGGCCGAGAAAAATTAACATTGGTGAAATATTAGGTTCCCCTTTTCACAATGATCAATTGATTGTGGGGGGTTTAGGTGTTGTCTGTGTTTGGATTTAAGTTTGAGCTGTACATACATTCGTAGGTATATAGACACCTAATCACGTAGTTTACCTGTGGGATAGGCAAGAGAATCTGCATATAGATAATAAGCAACTCAGTACTTTACCCATCCTCACTAACACACTCCACACTTCCCTATTCTTGCATACTCCCTTCGCTTCAACAACATCCATACATTTGAGTCATACATGCTCTTTTATTTATAGAACTCTTAATGTTTATCTTTTTTCACTCTTACCACATTGGTCTACAACATTTATTCACGTCTCAAATGGCCTACCCCTTCCTATTGATCCAAACACTCTACCTTCATATAGTTCAATACTTAATACAGCATCATCTGCATATTGTAGCACTCTCACATTCACATTGTCCATTTGTATAACAATCACGTCTTCACAAGCATCGCTCATATATGAATATATTAATAATCATAGAGATATAATTACAACCTTGTTTAGTACCCTGTTCAATGTCAAACCATCCGCTCGAAGTTCTATCCACCCGAACGCACCCTTTACTTCCCTCATACATCGCCATAATTGCATTTACTAGACAAACCATACCATGGGCATACATAAACACCCTACTGTCTCAGAACATTTCATAACATATCCTATCTGCCCGATAGTAAACTTTATTCAGATCAACGAATGCACAATCAACTTTCTCCCTTACTGCCATTATTTTCTTAGTCAGTTATTGCAATGCAGCGAGCTATGTGTTGATATAATCAGTTGGTTTATAAAGTACACCTTAAATAATTAAAATAACAAATAAGACGGTGCATCGCAGTCTTCTCTTTTATCTTAAAATAGGGTAATTAAAAAAACTCATAATATTTTTGAACCTAAGCATAATATTTGTTAACTTCATTTAAATTTGTAATAAGGAGAAATATGAAGTTAGTATTACAACAACGTACTTGGTTGAACGTACTTGGTAGAAAGACAATTGACGAGTGTATCACTCATTCAATTGTCGTTCTACCAAGTACGTTGTTGTAATACTAATATTATATGTATTTTTAAATCGACTTTAACAAAAAAAAAGGTAACAAAACCATGTCGAAATAATTACTATATTTTAAATATTACAAGATTCGCAAGTTTATACGAGGAATGGTAAAGTCAAATAATGGATCTATACTAACTTAACTCCCTCTCTTTATCGTCGGGGCCTAATATTAGTCAGGAAGTGTTGTGGCCGAGGATAGGGAGGGTGGGTGGATATGTGATTGTGTGTGTTCGTGATTGACGTTTGACTGGGGTTTTATGGTTTTTATTAGTACTACTATGTCTATTACAAATGTGATGTTGATAAGAGATATTAAAAGATATGGAAGAATTTAAAAAATACTATTTAGAAGACTATTGTGGCAGAACGAAGTATTGCAAGGAATAACCAATGACCTAACTGACATCTAAGTGACCCTACACGGTATATGAACCCCGGTACCCTGGGCTCGAGTGGTAGCCCTTCGATACAAGTACTGATGTTACGGCGTCCTAACCCACGTAGCCCCAAAACGGGCGGAGTGACCCTCTAGACTCGATGGTGATTAGTCAGCCATGTTAGCTGGGTGAGATACACTACTGTTTAACCTGGCTTCTGGCCTGGTTTACCATGGGGAATGCTGACACACTGATTATGTTGTCAGCGGATAGATTCTATTTGCTTACAAGATAATCACAACACCTTTAATTACTCGTTTTGTCATTCACAGTCCAGAGCACAACAATATTAAACAAGCACGCCGCACAATTTAGGTCTTGGGATTACATTATTGAATGTTAGTGTTTGATTCCATCCAAGCCAATTTTGGTGTTTCGAATCGAATACGAATCCTAATAAGACCCGGACCTGTATTCAAAATTCTGAGTCTTGTCACAGGTTTACGTATAATGAAAGGATCCTCATTACATTTTTTTTAAATCTTTGTTTCAGACCCTGCGACTGTAACGAGAGACAAAGATGAACTACTACGAAGAATCTCGACGTCAAAAGAAGCCGTATGCGACGAGTTCGACTCGGACATATTCCACATCACCAAGTCTGAGATAGTAACCCTGTCAAGATGGCAACCCACGGGGAAACAGGAGTCGAAGAGTACCTGGACTGTGGATAAACGACTCTTTTTAGCGTAACATTACTTTGCAATAAATAATTAATAAGAGAAAACAAAAGGGGGGAGAGTAACACAAATAACAAAAGACAGGCTTAGATCAATCCGTCAATGGCGCGAAATTAAAATAAGTTTAAAATAGGTTCGTATACGGACTAGCTCAAGTCGTTTCAAAAGAAAAGATATATATAATCTTGAGGGCAAGAATAATAAATGCATTTAAAAATTAAATAACTTTATTGATGAATGAAACAATTTAATAAAAACAACTACTACTTACTCGAGTTTGGGATGCGCCGAAGAATCTATTTATAGCCGGTTTATACGATGTCATCACACCTGAGTGTTAGAGCGTTCACAATAACTTCTGGTCGAGACGGACGCCCTCAGATGACCATACCCTCGTCGGGATAATTGCAACGAATACAGTCGAGTGCGCCGAGGGTTGGTGGGTTGGGGGGGCGTAAGGAAGGTGAAGGAAGACTAGTTCCGACGACGCCGTCTTCGTTCCCGGAAGAGGTGCACCGGCGTCTTCGACTTCAGCATGCCGGGGGGAAGACGAGGGTTGGTGGCGCCACAGAACACGTTCCTAGAAAATATCATCCGGCGTTCCAGCTCACAACGTGAGTACAAACATTATTTATTTTAAAATAAAACTATTTACAACTTTTATTTCTAGCATCGTTTCTTACTACTCGTTCGGTTTATACTCCTATGCACTAATTACTATAATGTCTTAGGGATTAGGAAGGTTGAATTTAAAAGAAGAGTAACAACATTTGTGGGGAGGTAGAGTGAAAAAACATTTAGCGAAAAAAAAAACACCTTGGTTCACCCGATCTGCATTCAAACCCTGATCTCTTTGTCATCCGGCAGTCCAATCTAGTCCCAGAGTGATGCCTTAGACCAGGAATGAACACCATACTTTTCAATGTAACCACAGGTGTGGTGAAGGAATAGTGTGATTCTCCACAACACTTAAAAATTGAGAAATTTCTGTTGCTCAATCTAACATTAAAACAACACACATTCTTTGAACAAGTTTATTCAAAACGTGTTCACTTTGACTAGTCGGATACAACTGCCTCAGACGCAAATTACGAAAATTGTTCAAATTGATAATATAAGCAAATTTAACGAGAAGTTTGAATATTTGAAAAGCTGCAGAAATATTGGCTGAATCTCTTGGATGATTTCACTAAGACGTTGTTCGTATACGAAAGAACGAGAAGGATCTGAGTGATGATGAATCTTAAATTGACAATTTTTTTAAAATATACGTGGCCTTTTAAATAAAACCATACTGTGTTTATTTTTACCTAATTTATCTACAAACATTCACATGGTCCTGTTGGTGCCGGGAGGCTATTGGTGCGGTAGTGCCCGCCACCTTGTACCAATATTAGTAACTAATATTTACGCTTCGTAACATGCGTGAACATTCGATTTTATGCATATATCCGAACACCACTTTTTTTTTTAAGGTGTTAACATCCGACGGTGAACATAATATAGCTGTCACAGTGGATTGTCTTTTTATGGTTTTAAACACTCTTAATACTCTAGATATTCGCTTCAGTTGTTGAATAGTCTTAAATTGTCACTCTAGCAATATATTGAACTTTCAATTATGGTAGATCCGGGTTCAATTACAAGTCAGGTGTACTGAGGGTGCATTTTCCTTAATTGATTTCCACTGTACATTCAGGAAAATGTGGCTACAATTCCTTTAAATTCATCCTCTCTCATCCAGAATACATTAGCATTATTTGTACCTATGCATACATTACGAAAGTGTAGTAAGACGTGGAGCTATCAATGAATAAACGACTTATTAGGACATAAACTGTTCTTCCACTGACAATGAGAGACTATTTCATAATCGCGCTTTACATCTGCTTGAAGAAAGAGAACACCAGATTATGTTATTTCTAAGGCGGCCAGCGATTGTGAGATATGATACAGCTAGTAGTTTTAATGGGGATCTAATAAAACAAGGAAACGACGCCTGTTAATCTAATCTTACTTGTAACCGGCGTGGGCGGGTTGTTAAATCTTTTGAGAATTTTTAACGAGAAAATATTAAAGCGTCCTTCTTGAAACAGTAAAGTATTTCCATCTCTTGAAATATGACAAGCGCAATAACTCAAGAGTGTAAGTTAGACAGGGTGTGATAGTTGGGTAACCCTAGTTTATTATATTGACACCTGTGCATACGCCGTATTCCCTGAAAAATAAGTCTTACCTTGATGGATTATACTATGACCCTATCTTATATGATACGCCATAGTGGAACAATTATAGTTAGGCTAGTTACATTATATGGTATACAACGAGTAAGATATTTACTTTTATAATAATTACTCTAAAATCCATTTTATAATTCAACTGAACAGATAATTTAATTTTTATGGGATTTAAAAGACCATTTGCCTTGTACTCTACGCAATATTTTCCATCTGAATATTACACGGGCCTCATCGACTCTCGTAATTATGTTTTCAAATCATCAGGTAACTACAAATATCTCATATTTAGATTATGGATATTTGATGCTTCACACCTCATTGGGACCACATAAACAGATAAAACAAATAACACTGAAAAAACAGATTTTCAAAATTCCCTATTTAAATATATAATTTTACTTTACTATGAAGGTTTAAAGTGTGTAGGAAACGGGATTTTTTATTGAAAATTTTTTTTGCCCAAAAATAAATAATTTTTTCCATTATAAGCATGCATTTTAATTTTCTTCACATGGTAATATCAGCGGTTGTTGAATATCTTTCATGAGCATAGCAAAATTAGATGATAACACTTTTTCAATAAAGAGAGAAGATGTCATTAAATTCCTGGTCATCATGTCAAGAAAATTAAACTATGTTTCTACTAGAGAAGTATTTGATTTATTTTTGCCAAAATAATGTTTCCATACAAAAACTAACACAATACTGACCTTAACTCGTGATTCTTACACTCCCAACTTATAAATATTTCACAATAGTTTTTGAAGACACAATTTTTCAGTGGCTCTGTAAGCTTTCTTTAATATTGAAAAAAAATCGTGCAAATTATAATCCACAAACTTTATAATATTCATTATTGATTCATACTAGTCCAATATTCACCATTATTTGCTGTTATTATTCTATAAAAAATAGTAAATCCAGATAATGTTTTTAGTAACGAATTGTGCTTTTTTGAAAAATAAATTAAATTATTGATTTAAATACTGTGTTCATTTATTTTTTGTTTATTTATTGATTGATGAAGGTAAATAGAGTATTTAAGTTGAAACGCAGCTATTTTGTGGTACATTAAGCTAATGCATTTTTAGTTACAAATACCTAAAATTAATTTAAATTTGATCAAAATCAATACTAAGGCTTTGTGGATAACTTTATTTTTTTATATTTAGGGCTTAGTTTTATGATCCCTTAGTTTTTTTGTTTCCTGTATAAATTTATATGGTGCGTTATATTAGAGTAAAGGATATTTTGTATCTTAAATTTGAATAAAATAAGTACACATATTAGTGTTCTAGAGTAACTCATTTTGCTTAGAAAAATAAATTTATTTAAACCAGCCACAATTGCAAACAAATGCCACCGTTATTCGGTGTCGTGTGGGCCATAGTCTCAGTTAAAATTATTTACTGCAGTATAGTTTTCAGAGGAAGGGCTATTATCTGATAGTTATAAAAGTGTCGAAGTCTATTTCACGTATTAATACGTCGAATAAATTGATCTGTAGTTGACACTTTTGATAGATATAATAAATTCCCATAAAATAACATTATAATAAGAGTAGAATGCTATAAATTTTTATCTTAAAAAAGTGTCTTGGTTTTAAAAGGCTCTTCCAATGAAATTTGGACTGTAGAAGATAAAACTTTTCATGCTTTAAATTATTTATATTGCTTTTCACTTCGTCATAGACTTATTTGAAGTGAATATCCTAAATACATATTTATATATGAGCTAGTATTTGTAGAATTCTGGTAGAAATGAACTTCTATATAGCCAACCTCGAGTGTTTTGGGGTAAAGTTATCGCCTCAGGACCCGATATTCGTGGGTTCAAACCCAGTCTGGGGTTGACGGGTTCTCCTTAAGCGATACAAATTCGCTGCACAACTTCCTTCGGAGTGGAAGTAAAACCGTCGGTCCCATGTCGAATATGGCGTGTAAAAGAACCCTGGAAGATATGTGAAAATACCTTTCCCTGCAAAATTGGTAGGAACTTTTGCTCTCGCTCATAGATATTCTCGTTCGCTGATATAATCAGTCGGTTCAGAAGTTGTACGATAAATACGTTTAATAAAAAAATATAGCTTTTAGAATATTAAAAAAAAATATTCGTAGGGGGTTAAAATGGATGTATAATAATTATATTTATATTAGTATTATTTTATAAGTATTAGTAATATCCATACCATCTCTGTGGTCTAGTGCTCAGAGTTCCTGGATACAGGTTTAGAAGTCCCGGGTTCGACACCCTGCACTTGAAGATTCTCTGTGAAGCCGTTGCTCTGAAACGTGGTCAACTCAGCCTCGTGAAGACATATAATGCGCTATTTTTTTTTAGCATTTTATCTTACTACCTGTTCGGGCTACACGCTTATGTAATCATTATGCTAATTGTTTTAGGGATGAGGAAAGCTATATTTATAGGAAATGTACCGGCATTTACGTGGAGGGAGAGTGGAAACATATTTAGGAAAAGAAACCCTCAATATACCTGACCGAAATTCGAACCTCGATTTCCCCGTCACTGACAGTCAAGTCTACTGTGAGAGTAGCGCGTTAGACCACCCGGAAACCTAAACGGGTTAGGGAGATAAATTAATGAAAAAGTATTGGCTCCGGTCTAGAAAACTGAGATGAATGACTGGAAGGTTCGTTGATTTGACCAAATGACACTCGATCCGCAGAAGTTGGCATTATCTAGGCCAACAGACGGAGACCGCTCGGTCGGTACGGTCCTATTAATAGCGACAGTTTCCGATTATATGATTTTATGTATGAATAAAGTATTTAAATAAGTGAATCAAATAGCCGAAGCTATCATTTATGCATTTTAGGGAGGATAACGCCATTTAGATATCATATTATGAAAATTGAAAAATGACTCCTGGACACGGGAATCGAACCCGGGACCTTCGGCTTAGTACGCCAATGCTCTTACCACCCTTCACTCATAGTTTAAGGCAGAGTCTAAGATGGACGTGCGGAAGTCATCAGCTTATACATATGTGATTATATAAGATCACAGCCATCAGACAACGCAGCCACCCGCGACTCGGTAATTGACATATGTTATTGCAGCCATTTGACAATTATATTATAATTGTATGGGATTGCATATATTAATGAATCAAATAGCCGAAGCTATCATTTATGCATTTTAGTGAGGATAACACCATTTAGATATCATATTCTGACCCGTGTCCAGGTGTCATTTTTCAATTTTCAGAATATGATATTTAAATAAGTGTTTAGGTAAATTTTGTAACTGTCATTTTTTCCTTTTCCCTCCTCATCGCCCATAGCATCTCGGTCTTGCTCCCTCTGCTATCTCACTCTAGTCCGGATAACTTGGTTCACAATCCTATTTATACTCATAACAGCTAACATGCTCCTCATAAACTACATTCCCATGGCTGTGAATATTTTGTGTAAATTGTTGAGATTATAAATGTCTTAATTAACTTTTCTTTTCGCATGTATAACGTGGCTAATTACCCACTATGGATCTACGAATACTTACACGAATGGGGTGATAAATGTATCACCATTTTGGTGGGAGAAGATTATTATTATTAGCACCGCGTCTTACTACCCGTTCGGGTATTACGCACTTACGCTAATGTGTAATGGTAGGGTGATTGTGAGATGAAATGGAGGACCTACAGTTTAACGTGGAACCCGAACCACGGTGGAGGCCTGGCATTCCACACATTCACAAGTTGTGATTAATACACGTCTCGTCAGAGGTGAAGGAAGAGTTTGGCAATCAGACAAATCTGTGCCGGGACTGAGGATTGAACCCCGGACCCCCAGCACGGAAGTCCGACACCTTACCCCTAGACCACCAGGTCACCCCTGGAGAAGAGTATAAAACCATTTATGGAAAATTAAACAGCCCTAAATAAACCCGACATGGATTCAAACCTCGACCTCCTCCTCATCATAGGTGAATCATACCATATGCGCGGTTGTCGTCTTTTAGCACCTCACGCCCATCCATACATGTCCCAAGAAAGTGGTTTTTTGTTGGATCGTCGTAAGGGTAGGTTGAAAGAGAAGGGGGTTGGTTCGTCGGAGGGTCAGAGAAGGAGAGAGGTCACTTTGTGAATTGATGCTGTCTTGGACGACGGGGTGAGCGTCGGCGTGTGACGTCATGACCGGTGACGTCATCGCGAACGAACGCACTGCGGCTTCCACAGCACAGAGCTCGTTATACTCCCCGTCTTGTGTGGATTGCTCACAACTTTTAGTGGTGGAACTCCCCCTCTCCACACATTACCACTGGGAGTCGAACCATGGGCCTCGGACCTAAATCATTTAAACGGGAACATCATGGGGGTGGGGGAGGTGGGAGGAGGGAGGGTGAGGGAGAGTGACGATGAAAGGATGTACGAGGAAAATGGACTCTTCTATTATAGAGCAACAAAGTTTGTGTCCAACCCCAATGGTAGTCTAAGGGCCGGTCTTATGACGACCACATGAATATTGCTATCGGGAGGTTAAGGTTAGCAACCAGATAAAGGTTATCAGCTAATTTAATGTTTTACGTGTATTATTATTATTATTATTATTATTATTATTATTATTATTATTATTAACACCACGTCTTACTACCCGTTTGGGTTATACGCACTTACGCTAATGTGTAATGGTAGGATGATTGTGAGATGAAATGAAGGACCTACAGTTTAACGTGGAATCCGAACCACGGTGGAGACCTGGCATTCCCCACATTCACAAGATGTCTTGTCAGAGGTGAAGGAAGGGTTTGGTAATCAGATAAATCTTTGCCAGGACCGAGGATTGAACCCCGGCCGCCAGCATAGAAGTCTGACACCTTACCCCTAGACCACCAGGACCCCTTTACGTGTATTATCAACTGAATTTATCTGCGGGCTAGTTATATTTAGGATAAATATATTTTTATGCATACAACGCAAGGTTGGTACTGTTTATACTGGTGCGCGCATGCGTACAACCTGTCTAGTAGCTACACTTAGTTAAATAATGGCGGCTAAACGAGTGCAAGTAAACAAATGGCGCCACGTGGACGCAGAAGCTAGGATGTCTTGCAAGTACTAATTTTGGTGTCTACCAAAATGTGGTTAATTGTTGGCTACAATGTTTACAAAATGTATTTGATTGTACTCACATTTTGATAATTTGTTCTTAAATAAATATAACTATACAAACAGCTTGGCAGTTTATATAAAATTGTGAATTAAAGTTCTAATTTTATATAGTTATAGCCCGGGCCTGTGCTTACTAAACACGCGAACCAAGATTTTAACTTAAAACATATTCTGGTTGGCGAAACCTCATGAAAAACAACGCGTCACCATGGTAACAACCATTTTAACTTCCGGATAGAAGTTATCAGGTACTTAAAACTCCTGATAAAAATTTTATGGATAAATACATTTTATCTGGCAGAAAAATGCTATCCGACAGTCATAAGACGCACTTTTTACTTATCTACCAGATATAAATATTTATCTGTTAGATTAATATTTATCAAGGATAAGACAGAACCTAACGGGTACTGTGTTTGATTCTTGCCATGCCAAAAAATCTACTATTCGCTAAACTGGGGTGGGTTTCGAACCGGAATCCACATCGTGGTGCGCTTTTCTGTATTGAAAAACATTGGAATTGAGACCAGTGAAACAATTTAACATATTTTTTCCAAAAAAATTCAACCAAATTGAAAGATAATTATTTTAAAATTAAAAGCAAAAACCTTTTAAACTGATCCCAAATTAGTTTTTTTTTCAAGGGCAGAATTCATAAAACATCACTTCGACATGTTTTCTGGTTTGAGCCCATATTGTATTTAATATCCTTGGTAATCGGGTGTGGTATGATATATAGATATTTCGTCGAAATAACACAATACGAATTTAGTTGTAACATTTTTTTTTTTTGAAACTTCAGTCCAGTCATAGAATGAGTTCTTTTTACACTTTTCAATAATATACAAGCATGAAAGGAAAAGGGTGGATCGGTAAATGTTTTTTTTTTCTTTCAATTCTCATTGGTATTTGTGGAAAACAATTTTAATTAAAATGCTAACAGAGATCTTTACAAGATTTGAAAGCTTTTCTTTACTTTTTTTTCAATTGAATTACATTTAGATCAACATTTATGTAGTTGCTCATTTTTAAAACCTTTTCCTACATGTTCTACATTTTTCCATAATATTTTTTAAATAAACTTTATCAAAATATAATAATCTGTTATACATTATTTTATATTTTTGAAAATAAAAAAGTTATTTAGGCCAATTTAAGGGTCTGATATATTTTTAGATTTTCTTTTATTAAAATCGTGTAGTAATAAATAAGTCACCCAATCAAGTCATTATATATATTTTTTATGTGTGTATGATAACGGATTCTTTTTGAGCGATAAAAATCCACAGTACAATTTCTTTTGGAGGGAAATAAAGCCATCGGTCCCATGACGATGGTAGCATGTAAGAGAACCCTGGAAGATACGTGAAAATACTTTCTCCAGCAAAATTGGTAAGCACTTTCGCTCTCACTCATAGAAATTCGCTTGTGTTGATATAATCGGTCACTTCAGAAAGTGCAAGTTAAATACCTCAAATAAATATACATGGCCTAGATTTTCACACACAGAAATTGCACAATACATTTTATTAAATTTCGGTAAACTTGGCGTTGTAAAAAATACATCAAAGGATAGTATTGATATAAAGTCTTATGAATATTATACTAGGTTTTTAATGAACATTACGATGTTCACGCCACATAAGTTTAAATTTATTAAACTTTATTAAGAGTTGGAGGTTATTTATTTGAAATTATCACATAATGAAATACATTAATTTAACCAAAATATTTCCATTGAGAGTTTTTCTTTTGTATGTGGTTAGAGGAGATGGTTTCCCCTTAATGACCTTTATGATGATATAAGTGGGACTTGTACCTAGTAAAGGTGTACCAATATTTTAGGCTGAGAAAAAGAACATAAAGATGTGAACGGAATATTCTTTCTTAAATATCAAATCACTACATGTTGACATCTTTTGTTGATCATTTGTTTTGCTTTAGGTTAATGATGGTTCTGATAAGATCCTGTGATTAGGATGTATGCCTACACATTGAATAGTTTAAATTACAAATTATCAACCACTGTTTTCAACCTGTGGCCAGGTCACTTTTGTAAAATGCCACCATCTTTCTCTGTCCTTCCACCATTTTTCCTTATTTAATTGTTTCCCTTCTTCTCCTTTCATTTGCACACTTTTTGTTATCTGCTCCTCCTATCTCTTTCTTGGTCTACCTTGAGGTACTTTTCTTAAATATTTTTTTTATGGTACCGCATCTTACTACCCGTTCGGGTTGTACGCTCTAACATGCTTAATCTCCCATTAATTTCTTTCGTATTCTTTCCTTTTCCAACCTCATTACGTGCTTATACCATCTCAACCTTGCTCTCTCTACTATCTCATGACTATACGTCCACTCTTTCCCAGATGGATTCATTTCTTATCCTTTTTCTCCTTGTGACAACCATCATGATCCTGGGTGTCCTGGTGGTCTAAGGGTAGGGTGTCGGACTTCTGTGCTAGGGGTCCGGGGTTCAATACTCGGTCCCGGAACAGATTTATCTGATTGCCAAACCCTTCCTTCACCTCTGACAAGACGTGTATTAATCACAACTTTTGAATGTGGGGAATGCCGGTCCTCTACCGTGGTTCGGATCCCACGTTAAACTGTAGGTCCTCCATTTCATCTCGCAATCACCCTACCATTACACATGAGTGTAAGTGCGTATAACCTGAACGGGTAGTGAGATGCGGTGCTAATAATAATATTATTAATATTAATATGTTCCTCATAAAGTTCATTCCCATGGTCTGGATTAAAAAATGATTTATTAAACGCCTAACAAATTTAAATTATAAAAAGAAAATATTTTGATAGCTGCCTCCAGAGTGTAATAAACGGTACCGGTACTAGGCGAATGCAATATTATGCTGGGAGATCAACAGTTACAAACCATCCCTCTTCCCCGCCCCCCACTTTAGACAACTATTCCCCCTTTCACACCCGCCCGCATCCCATGACCAACACAATGTAAACCTAAACGCTCTGATAAGTAACAAAGCCGTATGTTAGTCAGTATGTTGGTTCATTGGGCCAAATATTGTAACTAAGATTCTTTTTAAACAAACAAACAAACAAACAAACGTTTACGCGCCTTTATAAAAAAAATCGTGGTGGGAGTGTTGGTAATTCGAGATAAGGGCAGTATTATTTGCAGTTTTTAGCAAAACAATTTTTTGGCGAAAATTTATAAACTATTTCTCCAGTAGAAATATAAAGATTAATTTTCTTCACATGTTGATGTCAACAGTTATTGAATATCTGTCAAGGTTGTCCTGGATTTTGAAGACGATTTTTTTTCTATTCATTTAAAAGGTTTCTCATCTAATGCCTTGATGCTTGTGACAGATATTCAAAACTGTTGACATCATCATTTGAAGAAAATTAAACACTCTAATTCTACTGGAGCAACATTTTATTTTCTAAAAAATTGTTTTGCTAAAAACTGTAAAAATACTGCCCTCAACTAGAGTTCCCTACATTCTCGCCTTAATTAGATTTTCTATCTTTACCATAACTAGTCTCATAACGGTTTCACCCTCAGTGGACTAGGCCAGGCTTCGAACCCAACCTCCTCAACAGCGGTGCGTGCCATTTAGTCTGCGTGACCATCATTTCGTATTTTGTGGTTTTTCCCATACAGCTATATTTAAAGACGAAAGATAGTTAATAATTTTTACTTTCTCGATAATATACAGGTATAGAAATTATTGTGATTGTCAAAAAAATAGAACTCAAGATTTTAAAGAATCTCGACTTTTCATGACCCTAAGCCGCCCCCCTGACCCCCCCCCCCCC
>CABFVX010005859.1:0-18752 GCA_902151425.1 Timema shepardi
GAAAAGGTGGAATTTAGTCACATCACTTTCTCAACACTTCTGGAAAAGATGGCATAAGGAGTATTTACACACTCTTCAGCAACGCTTAAAATGGACAACGCAGAAAGCTAATCTGCAAGTCGGGGATCTCGTCCTCATTCATGAACCCAACACACCACCACTGTCTTGGCGTCTAGGACGCATAACTTCGACCTCGCCTGGAAAAGATGGCATTGTACGAGTTATACATCTGCGGACTAAAAAGGTTTTATGTAGGTAATCTTTAATTAAAAAAATTCTTCAAATATGGGAAATAAAGAAACTAATTACTAACTAATATTTAAAAAAGAACCATTCATGCAGTGATCTCTATACCGTAATATACTTGATGGATATAAACACACCCCTTGAAAAGGATCAAGACGTGACGCCATTGATCTCTATAAAATAACTACTGTATAGAGATCTGTGGCTGAAATTTTGAGCTGTCGTCTGCATACCATTGTATCAGAGAGAAGGAAAGTTTCAAGTATTTCTTTCTCTCTTATATCCATACAAGGCAATGTGGCTATTTGATATTAATTAATTTGATTGAATATATGAGATACATCAATGTGTAATTAGATGAAATATGTTATTAAAAGGGTTGGAGAGCATATAAAGTTCTAAAATGATTAGTTTTGTCTTTGATTAAGTTGATGTAGACTAATATATACAATGATTTTTGAAGGAAGCTAGCTTTTAAGGCTTTATTTCATACTATAATCCTACCCTATATATATATATATATATATATATGTATGTTTAGTTAAGATAAATGACCTTCCAGGAGAAAATTTTTACTTCCTTTCTAAATGGACGTTTATCCTATCAATATATATGTATATATGATAGCATTCTGGTATGAAATAAAGGCTTACAGATTGGGATTATTACTAAATTCAGGGTTTAGTAGATACTGTACTTTATATAAGCATATAACCTAAATTATAATTTTAACGTAAGACTTCTACACAAGGTATGTAATCCAGACAAATGTAATACAGTTTTTAGCTTACTTGTTGCATTATAGTTATCGAACTTTCAACATAATATGGTTTCTGAAAGCAATATACAAGATATGAGCCTACTTTAAAAAAAATGGTAATATAATAATACTTTCTACAATCCTATAACCTAAGTGATAGGTTGAACGTATGGCAACTACACAAAGTTTGTCATTCAAACAAATGTAATCAAGTTTTAAGATACCTTATTCATTATATTTGTCGAAATTTCAATACAATAGCATATGGTTTCTGAAACCAATATAAAAACTAGTAACCAACTTTTAATATAGCCTAAGTGTAGTCTTGACAGACTGTAAACGACATTGATGATAACTACATAGTTATTCAAATATGTTAAAGATTGTATTCGTATTTATACAATATTACATGTAAAACTGAATTGTATATAATTTAATGTAGGTATTTCTTTAGGAAAGTGTTATATAATACTTCACTATTTTCAAACAATAACACTTTTATTCACCAGAGACATGTTTTAGCATAAGAACATTGAAATAAACGGTTAAATCTGTCCCACCACCAGTGTAGCAGACAATAAACTTGAGCGGGACGCTAAAATTTGTCATCTGATTCATTGTTAGGAGACAAATTCAATTGTTTCCTACAATTTTCTTGTGTAAAAACATGTCTCTGATGAATGAAAATGCTAGTGTTAAAAATAATGAGGTATTATACCACATTTTGCCAGAGAAACATTAACATTAAAGGATATAGAATACAGTTTTAAAGGTAATGCCGAAAAAATATGAATATAATCTTTAATATATATAAATAAGTAGCTATTATCCATGTTGTTTACATTCAGCCAAGATTAAAATATAATTGAAGTTAGCTATTAGCTTATATAACTTATTAGTTTCAGAAACCGTATTATATTGAAAGTTCGATAACTAAAATGAAACAAGTTAGCTAAAAACTATATTTCATTTGTTTTAATAACATAGTTTGCGTAGAAGTCTTACTTTCAAACGATAATTTAGGTTATAGGCTTGTAGGAAGCGGTAACTACTAAACTGTGAATTTAGTAAGAATTCCAATCTGTAAAGCTTTATTTCGTACCAGAATACTATCATACATTAGTATTTGGGTAAGATAAATGACCATTTAGAGCAGAAGTAGAAATTCCCTTCTGAACGTTTTTTTTATCCTACCTAAACACGACTATAGGATAGGATTCTGGTATGAGATAACAAACGAGCTTCCTTCAAAAAATCATCGTATATATTAACCTACATAAATTTATTTAAAGAAAAAACTCACCAGTTTCGAACTTTTTTATGATCTTCAGACCTTTTTTAATGAAATTATTTAATTTAACTAATCACACATTGGCATATCTAATATATTCTAACAAATTAAAGGGGAGGATCACCATGAGAGACGAGCGCGGCCGGTTTCTAAGGCGATTTATCTGTACCCGATTACTAAGAAAACTACTATACATATTTGAATCAAATTTTTACTACTGTAAAGACCAATTCACTCGCGTGGTTTATGGTTTATTCATATCCACCCATCCAATTCAAATTTAAGTTTTAAAAATTAATTTAAAGCACCCCGCATAAGACAAACTGGTCTTGTTATTGGAATATGGGATGACTTGGGATAAAACTGTTTTCATTATATTACAATAAACACGTTTCTCTATCATTTAGTATAATTTAACGCCAATTCAAAGTTAAATAATTGTAAGCAACTTTGTTTAAATGATTTTTACATGATCGTATTGTTTTGGTTTAATGTTGTTGTTTTTTAATCTGCAGACGAAGCATAAACCTAGAAAATAAGATTGAGAATAATTATCGTTTCCTTTTTCAACATACATATTGTTCTAAACTAAAATAAAGTTGTACAGTTTTATTTTAATTCAAAAAAGTGTGGTGGTGCTGTATTCTGCGACCTATCAGTGTAAGGTTGAACAAGATGAGCCTCTCTTGAAAACTCAAGGCAGTGATGCAAAGCATTGCGCTGTGCTACACAGATGTTCGCAGGAAAAATATCAACTTGGCTACTTCATTTATGAAATCAGTTGTGTGAATACGATGTGTTTTCACTGTAAAAAGTGATCAAAGAAAATAAAATAAAAAACGACATTTTCTCTCAACCAGATGAAAGAAAAGTAAATGTTCTGATCTTATGAATTAGATTTTTTTAATGTGTTATGAATTTACTATCGTTTCTTTGTGCAAAATACAATTTTAATACTGTTATTTATAATTCATCCATTAATTTCATATTATGTGCGTAGAATATCTAATTTATATAATTATGGGATCCGCTTTGGTAACCGCAAGATCTAAGGTACTATTCTTTCAATAAACTGGACTGCCGAGGACGGGGATCGGGGTTCAATCCCAGTTGGGCGCTTTGGGGTTATTATTCCTAAACTGTTTTCCACTCACCCTCCACGCAAATGTGAATGTATGTAATCAAAAAGCAACCTTACTCTTCTCTAACACATTAGCTTAATTCATACATCGGTATAAAACCTAAACGGAATCGGTTCACTTAGGTGTACCAATCAAACACTTTGGCCCTACCTTTGGTAATATGATCTGTAAACAGAGTCAATAATATGGTATTGATAATACAGGGTTATCTAAATGATTATGGAATATTGGCAATATTAACAAGAAATACACTTGTCACAATAGATAAATGTCTTGAAACTATTTTGCTATCAATTATAAAGTTGGATAGTGACAGGGGAGTGGTGGAACTAGTGAACATGCCTTGACCACCACTATTTTAAAATTAATAACATAGTCAACATAGTTCCATATTTCATTTTGAGAATTATTATTTGATAAAATAAATTAATCACAAATATCATTTTTACTTTCTCGCACCCCTTGGGTGCCACTGCCTGCCAAGTCAAAGAGATGGGAATAACTTAAGCTTTAGTGAGGAAGGGGAGGAGGGAACACAAATGCTAAGATGAAGATGTTACTCAACACATATGAGTGTGTGCATTGTAAAGATTATTTCCATGTCATTTTTTTTGTTCTTGTGATATTAGAAATGCTTCACTTATTTACTTCAATGTTATCCGTAAATTTACAATAATGAAATAGGGTGTATAAGAACTACGATAATTTAGAGAAAGTGTTCCTACATTTGCGTGGAGTGAATGAGCAATCATAAGGAAAAATACCTCAGTTGAGACACCCAAGATCCAATCTAAATTTGTTGCACATGTACCTAATTAGAAAAAAACATAATTTTAAGTGTGTTCATTGCAGTTTTGATGAAGGACATTGAATGTATAAAGCTGTAGAATGCATGCATTATTATCTATATTGTGTAGCAAAAATTATAAAATAGCTAGTGATATGTAGAATATTATGAACACGCCTGACACAAAAGTTAATGATAATGGACACATAGATTATAAAATTATCATGCTTCAATGTAAAACTTGTGTGTAAGCCTATCACTTTTGGTCAAAATCAATAGATAAATATTTTCCACACAATTGGGTGACAAATCTTTTCTTGCATTATAGTTCTATATGTTTGATTGTATTTTTAAATACTTATTTTTGGAGTAAATGTTAATAATTTTTGTTGTAGAGGCAATAAAGGTTACTCATGTAATATTTATTCTATACAAATTACCCATTTAAAAAAAGAAATGTTTCTTTTTGTAGAAAATTGTTTTATATACTATTTTCAAATTTGAATATCTGTATGTATATGTATATGTATATATATATATAATATTATGTAGGCTGGTCAAAATATTTTCTTTCAGTAGGATATATAGTTCCTGAGGAATGACCAGAATATGTTTAAACGTATAAAGCTATATTTGATTATCAAATATAATTAATAAAAAGTAGGTTAATAGAGTTTGAAATTATTGATAGTTACAAAATCAGTGGGGTAACTATAGGGTAGTGGCAAAGTGCCGCAGGCCCACCACGCAGGTCTACCCACCTAAAATTAATTTGGTAATATATGAAAGCATTGTCTTTTAAGTCTATCTTTGTTTCGTAAAGATCTAATATTTCAATCAAATATTACTCAATAGTCACTTTATTGCACATAATTTATGCTGTACAAAAAATGTATGTACATATTTTTCTTTAAAATCAATAGAAACAGCTGAAAGGTCATTTTCAGTACTTTATTAAAATTTATTTAGGGAAGCACATGTATCAAGAAAGGATGCAGAGATTAGCTATGTTGTCTGTTGAGCTACTGCCTGTAGCTTAGCCTTGGAGGAATTATAGACAATTTCACTGAGATCAATGTTTGTTTAGTCTCTATAAGTCTTAATATTGATAATTGATAATAGATTTGTCTATAATATTTATAAATATTGTTTTATTTAATTCAAATTAAGTCTTTTTTTATGTTATATTGAAACTTTTCAGCAACAATTTTAATAACTTCTATGGCTGTATAGTAATGAACTTAGGGTGGTTTTTCCTCATTGGGTTTACTATCTTATCTCTCCGCGCAAATTTGGGTACACTTCCTCTAAGTTCAACCTACCTACTCTATATTATTATGTATGATAAAAGAATAGTCAATTTTTTTATAATCTACAATTATACATAAGATTTGGGGATGGTGGGGTCTTTTTTTTTCTTGGGGGGACCTACCATGGACCATTACTGCATAGTTACAACTTTTTTCACGTTACAAGCTATTGTTGGTAAAGCTAGTTTTACAATAGGAATTTTTAGTGCATCTCTATAAGTTTATATTAAAATAATAATAATATACTAATAATAATTCGTATCTGGCTGATTTAATACTAGAATGAAAAGTAAAAATCATAATTTCTTATTTATATTTTTTACGTATACATATGTCCCCCTACCCCCTTACTTTTAAGGGCTCTAACAAATTTCAAGGCTGGTCCAGACCTCTGACCCCCAATTTTCTATGTCCGTGAAAGAAATGTTTAAAAAATAAAAAACTTGTATGCCAATTGATAATATATTTCTATTACCATTCTTCTTAATATTATTATTATGATTTTTATATTTTCCATCAAAAGTGATTACATGACTGACGTATGAATCTTTTAAAGAAAATTAAGTAACCATTGTGACACTCAGACACTGTCCTCACTCATAACTTGGGCTTAAGGCAGACGCTGAGGAAATGATCTACAGTCTATGGTGTGTTTGTCGATAGTTTTATATCCAGTGTTACTCATTGAGGGTGAAATGGGAAGGGGGGAGGGTTGATAGGGTGGGGTGTTAACACCAAATTCTCCTCCACTCCCGCCTCCCCCATCAAAATGTGTCTTCCTCCAGTTTGTTAACTCCTCTCTTATATATTCTAGTTTGAAACTGAAAGATGGTTTGCATCTAATTTCAAATAGATTCTATAACAATCTATTATAATTATTTCTAAATGCTTAAGAGACACCCTAAATAGTTTTTAGTCGCATTAAATTTTTAAATATTTTCCACTTGCTTAGAGTCAATCCCCTAAAAACTCAATCAAAAAGATATTTTTTTACAAATCACCTCGTCCGACACTAATAAAGTTTCGCTAACACTCTTGGTAGTCATCACAATAGTATTTTTTTCTATGGCGACTTTCTACCCGTTTTAATTATACACATACATTAATTACTCTAATGAACTAGGAATGGGAAAGGTGGCATTTTAGATTGAATGTACCCACATTGCGTTGATTGAGGGCGGGGAGCCATTTTAGGAAAAAATAACCTTGTTACACCCGACTGGTATTTAAACTTCAAACTTTTCACCACCAGCAATCCAGTCTAATAGTGTGTGCTACCCGCCGTGTTTAACTGACATGCTGAAGGTGGGGAGATCATGGTTCAATTCCGGTCGGGTTTATTCAGGTGGTTTTTCCCTAATTATTTTTCCGCTCTCACGCCAGGAAAATACGGATGCACCTCCTCTTAATTTAGCCTTCCTGATGCCTAACACATTAAAGTAATTAGTTCATACGCGTCTAGCCCAAACGGGTAGTAAGACACGCTGCTAAAACTAATTAAATAAAATTGCGTGTTGGAACTGTTTGAAGAAAAAAAAAACCTTGGTACTCTCTATTGGGAATTGAACCTCGATCTCGTCGCCAGCAATCCAGTATAATACAGTCGAATGAAAATTCTTTTCTTCCACTAGGTAAGAAATATAAAGAAACCCAGACTACTGATTATTTGAGTTCAACCTAAAAATAAAGCAGCAGATTTCTGCAATGTAAGTGAGTGGTTGTGGTCTTTGATAAAAGCTGCACTCTGGCCTTTCCCTTACAAGAAACTTGACCCATGTAAACAACAGATTAGCTTGCACCACCTTCACTCATTCAGACCAAATTTTACAGATATGACAACAGTGCAACTCTAGCTCAGTGTCTGTTACACAGTCCAAATAGTTCAATATATGCACGTTTCTTAGGAGTTGCGCTGATAGCGCTTTTCAAGTTTTACAAGGTAGTCCTTCCACTTAACGTTGTTTGGACAGAGCTAATGTCGATAAAAATCTGTAAGATAGCGTTTGCGTCACTGAGAAAAAGGTTAGAGTGAGTGTTAACGGTCCGTCCCATTGAGAGCCAAAAAACCTATCTTCGTCAGCGGTGGACTGGAAAGTCTTGGGCTGAAGTTTTGGGTAGGGCAGAGATGGTGGGGTAGGGGGCGGATTAGCAGGTTGACACTCTTCTCTGGCTTTTATGAATGAAAACTCTCATGGACCGAACTATTATTATCACCACTTCTTACTACCCGTTCGGGCTATACGGACTTACGCTAATGTGTAATGGTAGGCTGATTGTGTGATGAAATGTAGGATCTACAGTTTAACGTGGGGTCCGAACCACAGTGTAGGCCTGACACTCCACACATTCAAAAGCTGTGATTAATACACGTCTTGTCAGAGGTGAAGGAAGGGTTTGGCCATCAGATAAATCTGTGCTGGGACCGAGGATTGAACCCCGGATCCCCAGCATAGAAGTCTGACACCTTACCCCCTAGACCAGCAGGTATCCCCGGGACCGAACTAAACCGTTGGTTCGTTTTTAAATTTAACCTCAACTTGATTTAAACACTAAGCTCATTTAGTTTATTTTAACGATGAATGGTGTTCAGGGTTCAAATCCCGATTGGGTAAACAAAGGGGGCATCTTTCTAAATGGTTTCCCTTTCTCCCTTCACAGAAGTGTGGGTACATTTCCTCTGTTTTAGATATTGCTCATCATTAACACCAGTGTAATTAATAAAAATATTAATTAAACTCACTAAATGTGCTTTATGCAGATATGCCGAACTAATAGTGTGGGGGGATAGGGGGAGGAAGGGGGGATGTTAAGTATCTAAAGCATTATCTCTACACGATGTCAAATATGAGTATTTGTTAATTACGGTTATAGCCTCATCTACATATTATTTAAATTAAGAAATTACATGCGGGAATTGAACTTAGGAGCTACAAACTATGTTTTGATAGTTGTTATAAAACTAATTCATTATGTCTGAACAAACTAGAGAAAAAACATTTAACGAGAAAGGACATAAAAAAAAGAGTGATTTAAAATGTAGGCTAGTGTGTGTGTGTGTTATGATTGTGGAGGGGGAAAAGGGGAGATGAAATATTGATGTAGACATTCTGTACACAAATGTACATATTTATTGTTAGTATCCATCTGGAAACGTCTGTAACCTCAACCTAGCTAATACAATAGTGGCTCTCAAATTATGTTACGTGATACCATTGTAGGTTGTCGGTGCTAATTTTAAAACTTTTTTTAGCACTACTTGTTCAGACTATACACCTTTGTACTAATTACGCTAACCTTAAATCTAGGACAGACACAAAATCCATCCCCCAGCCGTTAATTCATCACTGTGCAAGGGTAAACCCACATTCCAACAATGATAAATTTCTCGGCCATGCCAGGAATCGAGCCCGCCGTAGGTGGACACACTACCAACGGAGCTAAGCCTCATAATTTTCTAGTATGATTTTTTTTTTCTAAGTTAAATCCCCAATCAAATTTATAGATTTTTTTTTACAAAAGGGCTCATTTGTTTTTAAAGCAGGATGGGGAGAATGCACAGCATATACTTTCTCATTACTGTAAATAAAAAAGATATATTTACTTAAAACCCGTAAGATAATTATTTGAAACGAGCTATTAGACATTGTTGCACATTCTACCAAAGAACATAAAATAATATACACTGAAAAAAGAGGAACATCACACCCACAGAGCATTACAGCAATTTCCAAATTCAAAGACCACCATAATGTATATATTTATTTATATATATTTATTTATATATATTTATATGTACATATTATATAAGTGTATTATATATACCTATAACTCTGAAACTATTTTTTTATAAAAAGATATTTCAAATAAAGATTTTTATATTGATTATGCCCTCATTTTTGAAATGATAAGTTGTTTAGAGGTGCGGAGAAACGATAAAAATTGAAAGTTTCCTCAAGTGTAAATTACCCTCAAAGCTATTTTCACGAGGAAATGATAGCTTTCATTTGGTTTTAATATTAAACAATAGAGATATACGAATTTGAATCGAGTCGAGTTTGATACACTCTATCTTTTCTCGTTCCGTCCTTAAGTAAAAAACAACCTATAATTGATTTTAGGGTTGGATAGATAATTTTTTTTTTTTTAATTCTGAGAAACCATATGAAAACACCATGTTCCAAGTTTTATCCCAATTGCTAGAATGGTTTCGTTTCTAGTTAGAGATACGGACTGGTATTTTTAAAAAACAACACTTTTTCGGATTAAGGGGGTCATGAAACGTTGACATCCATCAAAATCTCGGCTTTGATTTTTTTTTACAATTACTATTTTTTTTGAACCAGAGAGGTGCGAGAAGATGAAAAGTAACATTATATATTAATATATAGACCTACAAATTTCATCAACTGGCCAATATGACTAAAATGTAATCTATCTTTATTTATTAAAGATATGCACAATTGTACAAACATATTAACGTAACTCGAATATAGGCTTTTATCTAACGCTGTAATCTTTGTTCAAGGTTCGTTGTTAAAAATAATTTCTATGCTTTTTTTGGCTAAATAGTTAGTAAGTTGCTTACAGCGTCTTGGAAAAACATTTATGTGGCCCACAGCTAAATAAAAGGTTGGTGATTTCTGCTTTACAAAGTAGAGTTGAGAATATATATGCAGTAAAATAATATGTAAGGCTATAAAATCTATTTATTTAATGACTAAACACACAATGCTATCACACAATAGAATAATGCATTACAATGCAGTGTTAACAAAATAGGTTTTTATAAAAAAAATACTGTATACTTAACACCGCTACTGAGAACACAAAGTAATACACAATTTGTACACTATTATATAAATCTTAAGCCAACACATTAGTAATGCTAGTATAAGTAATGATATCATGGGGAAATAAAAAGTTCCACCTTAGTTTATAATTCATAGTATTAGGCTAATACATACATTTCACTGTTAAATAAATCATAATCAAAAACAAAAGTGTTACACAGCTAAAAAAAATTTATTGTTGCATAAATCATCAGATAAAACGAGTTTCATATAATTAATGTTGCAGAACTCATAATTACAAGACAAAATTAGTAAATTGTTGCAGAGAATATTAAAATAAAATAGTTTGACACTATTTTATATAAGTATTTTAAATAGATTTAACACTTAAAAACAGAGTATAAATTTTACACTTTTACAAAATACATAGATGAAAAGTTAGGTTTTATTCATTAATTGAAAAATGACAACTTGGCACGGAACTCCAATCCTGGGTACCATTGAATCATCCTGGTCTGTCCGGTGTCCACCAGGGTCATCTTTCCCTACTGTAGTTGTTTGTATTAAGTCTATTATTATTGTAGTAACTGATAATATAATGTGAAACGTACCAGAATGACTCGGAGGTAGTGTATTGATGCACCAAGTCAAAGGTATCCTATTCTATTCCTGTGTACAGCCTGTCATTTTTCACTTAATTGAATTTGATATTTCTACCCGTTTTAATTATACACATACATGAATTACCCCAATGAACTAGGAATGGGAAAGGTTGCATTTTAGATTGAATGTACCCACATTGCGTAGATTGAGGGCGGGGAGCCATTTTAGGGAAAAATAACCTTTTTACACCCGACTGGGATTTGAACTTCAAACTTCCCACCACCAGCAATCCAGTCTAAGAGTGTGTGTTACCCGCCGTGTTTAACTGACATTCTGAAGATTGGGATCACGGTTCAATTCTGGTCGGGTGCACTCAGGTAGTTTTTACCTAAATATTTTTCCGCTCTCACACCATGTAAATACGGATGCACCTCCTCTTAATTTAACCTTTCTGATGCCTAACGCATTAAAGTAATTAGTTCATAAGCGTATAGCCTGAACGGTTAGTAAGACACACTGCTAAACTAGAACTAATTAAATAAAAATTGCATGTTTGGAACTGTTTGAAGAAAAAAAAGAACCTCGGTACACTCTATTAGGGATTGAACCCCGATCTCGTCACCAGCAATCCAGTATAATACGAGAAAGTCGAATGAAAAATGTTTTCTTCCACTAGGTAAGAAATATAAAGAAACCCAGACTACTGATTATTCGAGTTCAACCTAAAAATAAAGTAGCAAAATTCTGCAAAGTAATTGAGTGGTCGTGGACTTTGATAAAAACCGCACTCTGGCCTCTCTCTTCCAAGAAACTTGACCCATATAAAAAGAGATTAGCTCGCATCACCTTCACTCATTCAGACCAAACTTGACAGATATGACAACACCGCAACTCTAGCTCAGTGTCTGTTAAACAGTCCAAATAGCTCAATATATGGACTTTTTTAGGAGTTGCGCTGATAGCGCTTTTCAAGTTTTACAAGGTAGTCCTTCCATTTAATAAACAAAATCAAAATGTTACTATGCCTTGTATGTGTACAAGAGAGAAAGAGATATCCGAAAGTTTTCTCCTCTCTTACACAATGGTATGCAGTCGGCAGCTTGAAAATTTCAGTCACATATGTTCATAGAGTTATAGTAGAGAGCCCAATTTATATATGTAAATTAAGTAATCATTTGCTCATGTTGTAAAAGCATTTAAATTTGCTTGGTAGTGCAAAATATAATTTTTTATTGAGAAATTAATAATTAATTTGGTTGTAGTGGTGGCAGTCTTTAAAAAATATATATGTTTTTAACTATCTATAGTGTCATGGTAATATTTATTATATTCTAGCAATTTTTCACAAGTACAGGCCAGCAAAATTAGTACTAGTTTTTAAAAAAATCCTATACCGATTTCAGTTTTTTTCTAGCGGTGAATCCGATATAATGTAATTTTCTCTCTCTTTTAAGTGCTTATTTTTCAGTTGCCCTAGTCATTTTTAGGTAAGAATAAGTAGATAATGAAATTATTAGTGAAAACCGACTAGCCAGATAAGGGAGGTGGTAGCTGCCCAGAAGTCTCTGGAAAATAAAAATTTACATGGCAATGCATTATAAAGGTTCCGACATAGATGTAAGGAAAGGTGTACAAATTCAATCTAAACTAGTTCTCTTGGTTGAACCAAGAGTGGTTTTACACTAAAGGGCCACAAGGCACATTTTGGATAGCATTATTTAATTATTACGTTTAAAAGTTACTAACTATAATTATCGAAATAGTTAGTCATTACAATATTTATTTTTAAATAACTGTACTTTGCAATTGCTTTGTAACTGACCTCAGTTGCCCCTTCTTTATAATGTTAGCCTAAGCTACTTTAGGGCATCCACAAGCCTAATTAATTTTTGTAAAAGACTTTGCTCAAATACTAACATCCGCCTGCTGCCAAAACTTCCTAAAGGCTGTGAAAAAAGGTGTGTGTGTGGGGAGGGGGTGCGCAAATCACAATTTGTGCTTAGGGAATTGCAAATATTTAAAATCCACCACTGGGTAGAATTACTAAATTACATGAATGCGCAGTCAACAAAAAGTGCTAATGAAGCATCCTGCACAGTGCTCGACTAAACATGATTTCTTGCTTGTAACTTTTACACGGCCAATGGCATAATCTATCTAATGGCTCAACATCATCCACTACAGCATTGGCCAGCTGACCATATCTTGTTACATAACCTTGACCGACAAGCAGTGCGTTTGCTCACGGGGGGAAGTTGTTCTATCTGTACTGTAAACCGTGAATAGCCACGGATAAATTTGTTGCTAAGAAAAAAGGAAACTAGAAGTCGTAGATATTGTAAGCGGTGACACCATTGCTGACAGTTCAGAGATACGGGTCTGTACTGTATTGTACATACTACATTAGTTCTTTCAATTCAACAAACTTTTAAGCGGGGATTCTTGCTGGTATTTTTAGGACATATATAAATATTACATTTTAAAGAAATTTATCTGCTATACTTGTCATTTTATGTTCCATAAGTCAAGATAAATATACCTTTGATTATTTTGTTAAAATAAAATATTTTTTAAGTATTCTAAATTCTATCTACATATTTATTAAATACCTGATCTAAGCAGATGTTTTCATGTTTTAAGGCTACAGTCACAGTGAACCCGTGTTTGCCCGATTTTACACACTGGCATACATTGCCGACAACGGTAAAACAAGTGAAAGAAAGTTGAGGTCACAGTGACACCTTCCAGCACTGGCGAGCACAGACATGTTTGGCCGACTGATGGTCAAAAACAAATTGATTTGTTTTTCCATTTGTGTGTGATATAACATACAATATTATTTCATCACTTTCTTTTCAGTTTGGTTATATTAACTCACTCTATTTTCTGTTTGTTCAGTTTAATTATTAATATTAATTATTTTAAGGTGATATTAGTAACATGATTGATACTGAAAAATTAATTTATTTAGTTTACAACCTAAAACCACTGTGGAATATCATCAGCAAGAGCTACCACAACAGGGACATATCGAGAAAACTATAGCTGGAAATAGCTGATGAACTGAACATTATAGGTAAGTTATTTTTACTGGATAGATCAAGGCGCAAAGTTCACTGAGTGACTGACTCACTGATTATCACAACCTATAAGGCACTTCCAGTCAACTTACAAAATTCAAACTTTTCAACATGGTTTCTTCTCCATCCACACTGCCCTTACTACTTTATGCCACAAATGTACACACATTTCTCCTGCTGCTGTTATTTCCACCGTTAGTTTGTCCACTCCTAGTGCCTTTCTTTCCTTCATCTTTCAAGGCCTCTTCTACAGCCTTCCAGGTTAAGTCCGCTACTTAGGTACTTCATCTCTCCACCCATTTTCTTCTCTTATTCCTTCTGTACCAATTCTTTCCCTTTAGGATTCAACAATCTCTCAAAATATGATTTCCACAGCTTCTTTACCACCTCATTCATTTCCATTATCCATCCTCTTTCATCCATCATTCAGACTTTTTACCCTTTTTCACTCCTTCTTTGGCTCACTTGACTATATAATTCTTTTTTGCTCCTTTCCACATGTCTGTAGCACTTTTGTCCGCTCTTTCATTCATGTTTTTCTCCCTTCTCTTGCCATCTTCTTTGCATTCTCCTTTTCTCCCTCGTCTCTTGTTCTTTTTGTGAGCCATTCTCTAAAGGCTTAGTTCTTGGCATTTACTGCTTCCTTTACCTTTTCGTTCCACCAGAGTTTTCTTCCATCTTCTCTTTCCACCAGTTCTTCCTCATATCTCCTCTGCCAGTTCCAGCATGCACTTTTTGAACCTTTGCCACTCCTCCTACTCTTGCTTGAAAGCTCTCTCTCTCTCCTCCACTTGGCTGAACTTCCATATCCTTATCCTCTTTTCCTGCTTCACCATCTGGCACCCCCCCTTGAGCCATTAAACACAAATAAGAACCAATAGTGTGTTGATTATTTCTCTCACATTTTGTACGGTGATACTAATCTTCTTTATTTCTACTCGTGTACTCTTATGACATATTTTCTCGTTTATTGCTTTTTTCATGGTCATAGTATGGCCGTGAACTAATAGCTCTATCTAATAGCTTATTTATGAAATTTTTAGACTGGCTAAAAATTCGATGGTTCATTGATATACGGCATTACAGCAACTTATTGCAATGAAACGTAGATCCACACCATCATCTGGGAATGCCCGGGGAAACAAAGACAATGTTCAATGTCCGCGCGAGGGAATGGGTGAATTATATTAGTCCTAATATTAATATTTCATTTGTAGTTTAGTGTCAAGCTCATAATATTAATTTCCTAAATTTAATTTACCTTTAAAAATACTCCTCTGAGAATGGCCAGGAACCAAATTAAAATGTTAACAAAAGAATCCCCAGATAGAATTAGTGTTCAACACATTTTGTTTTTAACTAGTACACAAAGGAGAGAAAAGCAAAGAGAATGATGGAGAAGCGTGTAGGGAACCGACCAAGCAAGAGATTGGAGGAATAGATAACAGAAAGTGTGCAAGTGAGAGAAGAATGGAAGCAATTAAACGAAGAAATCTAACATGCACTTTCTGAAATGATTGATTATATCAGCCCAAGAGAATTTTTATGAGCGAGGTTGAGAGGTGCCATTAAATTATTTAATAAACCGAACTGGCCACAGTTGATCAAAGAAATAACAATTACACAATACAAATTATCTCCTGAAAATGTATCAAGTAAAGGTCTTATACATATTAAAAAAAAGAGCATGCATTAAAGATCTTGAATTCCACACCAATAGCGTAGAAAGTAATAGTTTAAGAATAAATACATTTAAATAGTTTATTTGAAATCAATTTTCCCAACTGTGATGTCCTTTATTTCTTCAAGGATTTAAACTAGGCTAAGGTTTACAAAACCAACTTTTTTTAAACTGCCCCATTCTAACAGTGGATTAACACAGAGAACACTCAAATTAATAAGTTCAAATGGTGAATCAACTACAAAACATAAATAATATTTCTATGAAGCTACACGCCTATTATATAGATACAATTCATTTAATAAATCATACTAAGAAAAAAGCTAAATAAGAAGCATCATATAAACTTTCATCTTTTGCACAACACTTTATAAAAAATAATTTCAATGATATATATTGGATAGTTAAATGTACTTGAATATATCTATTTTAGACAATCATTTGATAATAATAGTAAATATAATCTGTAGCTAGCTTTCCTATCATTGAAAGAGTCATCATTATGCAACACAAAAGCTAAACAAAGTTGCTCCACCTGAAAACTAAATTAATTTAAATTTATCATAGATTTAAATGTAAGCGATATATAGAATTAATGTTAACACCTACAATTTTGGATGAGCAAATTAACATTGATTATTTGTAAGACTAATCACTCCCAATCAAATTGATTGCTACAGTCAAAGGGTTTGTTTATGTATCATTATCACATAAAGTACAAGTCGGCTATAGATAAAAATAAAATAGGTTACACACAATGAGTAACCTACATGGAAATAAGTTGAATAAACTGCCTTTGCAGTCCACCACCATATGGTAAGTTTTAAAACATTTTATTCAAGATGGCTAAATTTCTAATGAATGTAAGTGCAGTCATGATACATAATGTCTAAAATGTCACTTTGGAATTGTCTAGCAAAAGAAATTCACTGTACCTTGCACCTGACACTCTATTTGAGCGCAAGCACGCGTGTCCATCGCTGCCTCGCTTCATCGGCTGCTATGTGTGAATGTGAACTTTGTCATCAGCACAAAAAAGTTGCGACACACCCACAATAGAAATGGAGTGTTAACTATTTCGGTTATACCATTAATCTTTTAAAACAAACAAATCAAATAAATAACAAGATTGCTTTGAGTAAAAATATAAAACCAACATTTTTATTTATGATTTGCATAAATTATTTGTTTATAGGAGAATGCCCTTACAATGATGAGCTCGCAATAATACATCTTGTATTTATTAAAAAAATGAGCAAGTGCATCAGGTCAGTTTGAATATTGGTGAAATCTTGGTAACATCACACAAGAGACAAATTAGTATCACATTCATTCACAACGAGGCAGCACAAGATCACACTAACTTGTTACCAGGTTCTTATAGTACTTGTGGTTAACACTAAACGTTATTCAGCTGTCTCTTCGACTGGAGGGGCACACTCAGAGCTAAGAGTGGGCTCTGCCTCAACAGCCTCTGGAGCCTCGATAGGCTCCAGAACGACCAACTCAAGCTCGTCGTTACAAGGAGTGCTATCACCTTGAGAGTCCTGGAATTCTAATTCTGGACCTTGCTCTGGCTCTTTGGGAGTATCTGCCTCTATGGACACCTCACCTTCTATAGGTGGTCCTGCGCCAAGCTCAAGAGGTTCTTCCTTCTCCTCACGACTTGTATCCACAGACTCTGTTCCCTCCACCACGGGAGAGGCGTTACTCCAGCGAGACTTTCGTTCTCGGTCACCACGAGGTTCTTTGTCATCCTCGTCTCGTCGGTTACCACGAGGGTTTATTTCTTCTCGTCTCCTAGGGAACCTGCCCCCTTCTTCTCGGCCTGACGGACCACCTCGACGAGGTCCTCTATGTTCCCAGCCTCCACGATCTCTACCTCGGCGCTCTTCATCAAATGGGGGCCGCCCAAAGAAAGAATCTGGTGGCCCTCCATCAGGTGGGTGGGAACCCTCAAAAAGAGGAAATACACCTGGCGGTGCTTGACCATCAATCCAGACACCTGAAATTATTTTACAAGAATAAGAAACTAAACTATCTAAGAATATAGTTCATTTGTGATAAGATTGGTGGTAACCGTCAGCTAACTACGCTCACATATCCATTCACCAAACTATATAATCTGAAATACCATCTTATGCAAATCTATTGTCAATTTCAAGAGTCAAAACTTAGACATTTTTTTTTAAAATGTTTTTTTTTTCTTTTAACCGTTTTCACATCTCCTGCCAGCCATCTGTCACCCCCACTCCTATCGTGAATAGACTTTACATTATATTACTCACACAAAGTAAATATGTGGGGTGGTTTATTTTATAACTTTACCATGGTATAAATTAGAATTTAAAAAAAAAAATATATGTTTTTAATTTATAGATTTAGTACTTGAAAATTTAATGTCCAATGAGCTATAAAATTAGTCTTCTACTATCACAAACCCAGAGACATGTGAAGTGTTGCTCTGATTGATAAGAGTGATATTGAAAATGTTTCCGAGGGCAACAAAATGGGTAATGGATCTGCTAATTGAATTTACACGACAAAAAGAGAAGTGATGGTAATGACAAGGAAGAGGGCAAGGCCTGGTAAAGTTATAAGGTTGGATGGAGTAGAAAGGATCCAATGAGAAGAGACCTGCTATGGAGAGTTGTTCTATAGGTTTGTAAGAGACCTGCTATGAAGAATTGTTCTATAGGTGTGTAAGAAACCTGCTATGAAGAATTGTTCTATAGGTGTGTAAGAGACATGCTATGGAGAGTTGTTCTATAGGTGTGTAAGAGATCTGCTATGGAGAGTTGTTCTATATGTGTGTAAGAGACCTGCTATGGAGAGTTGTTCTATATGTGTGTGAGAGACATGCTATGGAGAGTTGTTCTATATGTGTGTAAGAGACATGCTATGGACAATATAGGTGTCCTTGAAGTGTGAGAAGTATTGTACAGTGAAAGTAAAAGAGACAAGGAAAGTGGAGGAGTATGTTAGCTGTCACGAGGAGAAATAAGACTGAGATGGTATGGGCATGTAATGAGGATGGAAAAAGAGAGGATGCAAAAAAAAAA
>CABFVX010005859.1:18812-46008 GCA_902151425.1 Timema shepardi
GGAATGGGCATGTAATGAGGATGGAAAAAGGGAGGATGCAAAAAAAAAAAAAAAGATGGAAGGAGCAGATAAAAGAAAGTGTGCAAGTGAGAGGAGAGTGGAAGAAATTAAAGGAGAAAGTATGGTGGAAGATGGAGGTGTTTTACTAAACTGACCAGGCCAAAGGCTTGAAACAGTTGACGATGGTGATGATGGGGAGAGATAACTGTATTATACATCACAATGCAGATGAGGTTTTTGGTCTGGTTTAAGGTAACCTTGTTTTTGAAAAGATTATTGAATATAGCTAGAGTTTAATGAGTACTGTAATGAACCAAAACTAAGCTGTCCCCAAATATGGGTCACACTCTAAAACCAAGATCACTTTGAAAGGGAAAATATATTTGTATCGTCCTTAAGCTCTCCTAATGTTCATATTATTTATGACCTATTAATACAATTCTACTTTTTTTTGAGGTTATAACTAAGGGTTAATCATTGTTGAGAGATACATTTTTATACATGGTTTATAGTGAGTTATTTATTATTTATTAATAAAGACATTTAATTCTAACTTCAAAAGTGAGGCAAGTAGGTTATTTAAGGTATATGGCTTTTTGTATGCCCTGGAGACAATATTATGTAAAAAAAAAATTAAATGTAAGAGTTATATTTATATAGCAAAGTAATGGATAAATAATAAAAGTATTTATTCAAGTAAACTATAAATTGCAGCAAAAGGTTTCTAGAACAATGAGTGAAACGTAATAGTGGCCGCTGTATAATATTTGACCATTCAATTTTGGCTTGAAGCTAAATTTTCATTATTGTCAAGGTCCATCATTTTAAGAAACTTTTTTAAAGTAGTAAAGATCACAAACTGTTGTGGATATCATAAACTAGTTAAATACACATTGATATTAGGGCTGTGCAGGATCCATAACTTCAAGAAATTGGTTGTTCCTGAAACTCAAGACGGGAAAAGATATTTCCTGGAATTTTTCAAGAAAAATATACAAAAAATGTACAGTTAAGGATTATATATCTGTTTGGGGCTTGTATATGTGTAAATTGTTTCATTTTGAACTATGTTTACTGTGTTGTTTGGTGCCAAGAAACTTGGTTGGCCTGGTCATGGGCAGCCAGTCTCACTTTGGATGTTGTCATGTGTATATCTTAGTGTCGTATATCATAAACATTTCGTGGGTGTGAACACATTTCGTGGTTGTGAATACTTAACTATACAGTCCACTTCCTTCCCTGATGGATTTTGTACCTTCCTCACGTTGTTTTGAATCAAATCGTATCGTATCGCTTATTTGCATCATTGGCTTAGAATAATCACAGCGTAGTTATTACTCAGGCACGATCGATCGCCAGTACAATGTTTATAGGCGTATAAATGCTCTGATTGTGTGTTTTTTGAGTTTTGGGAACTTATCTCTTGTTTGAATTTACTTTATCCCAATTTCATGTGGATTTTCACGTAAATAATTTTGTTTGTAATTTATGTCAATGGCGACCATCCTTTAAACAACGCTGTCCTTCTGAGCGTGAATGCCAGCGACATATTAGAACATTATATTTTCCACTGCTGTGTTGATTACTTTGTCAGATTGTAAATAAACTTTGTTGGGTTCTCGTGGCGGTCGTGTATTCTGTAGTAGGTAAAGATTAATTCACAATGCTGAATTTATCTCTGGACTCTGCCTTAATCAAGCTTACACACGCTGAGTGCCGGATTAAATGTGCGGAAACGTTAGCTAAAGCAAGTGAGAAACTAGACTACAAGTGTTGTGAGCTGTTTATAGCCACCTGTCGGGGATCTTAAGGTCTTGCGTGAGACCTACGAGACAGACCATTTAACCGTACAATTAAGTAGTCAAGAGATTGCTGACTTCGACCTTGATGCTCACGAAAAGTGACTTTGTGACTTGTGACTTACATAATGTCTATCTTGGATCGTGTTAGTGCCACCAAATGTCCTGACAGCTCCACACAACAACCTACCCCCTCAAGTGCTCCTCGTGTAACTCTCCTGGCCATTCCATTACCACATTTCAGTGGTGATTTTAAATTGTGGACCAATTTTTCCAATTTATTTAAAACCCTTGTCGCTCATAACACTATCCTAACCAGCATTGAAAGGCTATCATATTTGAAGTCGGCAGTCAGTGGCTAACCACTATCAATAGTACAGGCGCTTCCACTCATAAATGGAAACTATCCTGTGGCATGGGATTTGTTAGTAAGGCGATATGACAACAAACGTCTCATTGTGGCACAACACATCGATGCAATTCTTCTAATACCATCAGTGCCGGCTGAGTCTACTACTGCGCTGCGTGTCCTCCTTTCTACACCGAGGGAAAATGTAGCCGCTCTTCATCCCCTGGAAATTCCTGTGGTTCATTGGGACTTGATCCTCATCCATATACTTAGCAACAAACTAGACATTGCTCTTTGTGCTCAATGGGATCGCACCTTTGTTGACTCAGAGTTACCCACTGTTGACAGCTTCATAAATTTCTGCTCTTGCTACATTCCCCATCATTGTGTGATCAAACCTGACAGTACCACCACTAAACTTCGGATGGTGTTCGATGCTTCGGCCAAAACAGACTTGGGAACTTCTTTAAATGATCAACTCCTAACAGGACCCAAACTTCAAAATGATATTAACAAAGGTTCTCCTTTGTTTTCGTTCACATTCTATTGTTTATACTGCGGATATCAATCAAATGTTTTGTCAAACTCAAGTCCATTCTGAAGATCAAGACTACCAGCGCATTTTTTGGCGGTTAAATGACAGTGATCCAATACAAGTCTACCATCTGAAGACTGTGACTTATGGAGTATCTTTGTCACCTTATCTCGCCATTTGTACCCTAAACCAGCTTGCTGATGATGAAAAGACACACTTTCCAGAGGCCTCAAGGGTGGTACACTCAGATTTGTATGTTGATTAAGTGTGTTCGGGCGAGGATTCCCCTGAAAAGGCAGTAGTTCTACAAAAAGAACTTGTACACTTGTTGAAGATGGGCGGCTTTCAATTACGAGAGTTCGCAAGTAGCCACCCAATACTTCTAGAAGGATTACACCCAGAAGATATTCAAATGCCTCCATTGTCATACTCTTTTGATGACGATTCCACTGTCAAGGTTCTCGGTCTACAATGGAACCCCGGGTCAGACACCTTTTCATACAAGGTACAACTGACCTTAAAACCCCTGTCCAAACGAGCCATACTCTCGGATATTGCAAGAATATTTTACCCACTAGGTTGGCTGTCTCCTATCATATTGTCTGCAAAATATCTTATCCAAATCCTATGGATTAAAGGTGTTGACTGGGACTCTTCCCCCCCTCCTGAAATAGCTGAAAGATGGAATAGTTTCAGAGCTGAGCTTCCACTTGTGTCTAACATCTCAATCGACAGATGTCTGACCTCATGCGGATGCAGCTTGTAGTGTTGAGATTCATGGCTTCTCTAATAGCTCTGAGAGCGGTTATGCAGCTGTTGTATACCTCCGGGTTATTTCCTCTGGCACAATAAAGGTGCGACTCTTGCTCGCTAAATCAAAGGTAGCACCCATAAAACAAGTGTCACTTCCTTGCTTGGAACTATGCGCGGCGTTACTCTTGGCACGCATGTTACACTTGCTAATGGAAACCTACTCCTTCTTGAAAATTGACAAGGTCTACGCCTGGACAGACTCTACAATCACATTGGCCTGGATCCAATCTTCATCCCACCTGTGGAAAACATTTGTTGCCAATCGTGTGAGTAAGATCCAAGATCTAACTTCCCCCAAATGATGGCATCATAAACCTTCAGAGCAAAGCCCAGCTGAATGTGCCTCTCATGGGTTGTTTCCCTCTCAGTTTGTTGAGCACCCACTTTGGTGGGCAGGAGCCTTGTGGCTTATAGAGGATTCAACCAATTGGCCGCAACCTAAAGAATTGTCTCGCTTAGCTGAACCTATTGAAGAAAGCAAAACCCTCACTCTGACTACAGTCGCCCCTGACACCAACATTCTGGACCTGTTAGATAAGTATTTCGTCCTTATCAAAAATAAGACGTATAACAACGTATTGCTTTCGTTTTGTTTGTGCTTCTCACCCTGGACGTGTCGCACCCACCGGACCCTTGAAAGTTGATGAACTACACAAGGCTCTGTTATTTTGGGTCAAACAAACCCAACAGATCGACTTTGCTGATGATATTGCTCATATTGTCAAAGATTAACCATGTTCATCCTCAATACCAAGGCTGTTCTTTCCAGTCAACAAACTATTAGCATCAAAAGAAACAACAACAACCAAACGATAAAAGGTGGACTGTATAACAAATGTGACAAGTGCTTACCTTCTACTAAATAAGATCCCGCGAAAATGGAGGTTTACCTTGTGGGTTAGAAAAGGAAGGAATAGGGAACAAGGTTGTTAATTCCTCGGCAATTCTCGAAGATTGGCAGGGGTTTTGGAGCAAAGAGGCCTGAATATATTTAATGCAGAAAAACATTTTTAGCGCAAAATAGTAATTAAAGTGACTTTTTAATATAAAATTGTGAATGATATACACACTAACCACACTTATTTGCATAAAGACAAGACATTACGTTAATATTATTATATTTGGAATGTCATCCAATTGAGTTTGTAGCCTAGCATATAATAGTTGGGTAAACTAATATTTTTGGAATCCAGCAGTACTTTTTGTAAGAGGTTTAGTAACTAAAACATAAGGTAACAAGGCACACAGGCTCTACCGAGAAAGGTTTTTGTTATTCTTGGTTCAAGACTGTGGCTAGATTTTATTTATTCAAATTCACCCTATGAGTTTTTTTAATAACTTTTTAAACAATATTAAAATCCATTTTACAAGATTATTTAAATTTAGACCAAAAATAATCGGCCCTAATTATAAATACACAATTATAATAGTTGCATTAAGACTTCAAATTACATCAAAAACATTTTTAAACATTTTTTAGTAAAAATATTTAAGAATATTAAAACAGATGTTATTAGAATATGAATTACACTTATTTTAATAAAAAGTATATACTTTTGAAAAAAAAAGTTAAAAACAGAAATATCAATTTTTAAATTAGAAATAACACTTATAAAACACAATTTAAAAATAAGAACACTCAAATAAAAATCTAATAAAAACTAATTAAATGGTTTCAACACTATTTTATTGATAAATTTACTTCGATTAAATTTTTAATGCTTATAAAAGTTAATGCTGATACTTTAGAATAAAAATAATATGAATAAAATAATATTTCTAGCAAACAATATGAAATAGTAAATTTTTTTTTAATATAAATGTGGTAAGTTTGGTAAAATATGGATTGCGAGAATTAATATAAACATTGATTTTAAACAGGTTAAACAATATAGTTCTATAAATAAATATTAACTAAACGAGAGCTAGTTTTGTAAATAAACGTAATAATTAATTCAAGTTTTAAATATCTTAAGTTGGAAAACCTTTAATACAATAATATATTCTTGATATTACATTTTTGTTTTAACGTATATTATTATTTTAGTAAGAGAACAGATAAAAATAGTAAAAAGAATCATTCATTTACTTAGAAATTTTCTTAGCTATTTTTATTTTCATTGCTTTGTCATGCCAATACAAGTTAACAACGTCAATCAAGTATAATTCAAAAAGGACGACCATAGTGAATAAATTTACCAAACGAAAGTGAATAAATTTACAGGCCGAAAGTGGTTCTATATAGCTATATTACATTATTAATATAAAAAGTGATATTAATTTTAACCATTTGTTAAGTAACTGAATGATTTATAAGTGGGAATGCTGATATTATTTCAATTATATAGCCTATGCTTAATAATGCATTTTAAAATTTGATTATTAATTACATCAAGTGAAAGTTCGAAATACAATTCTTGCAGCGCCCTAATAATGTTTTCATCTATTTTGTTTATAAAATAATAAAATTAAAATTTATCGTTTATATGTATAACTGCAACTTAATAAGTTTTGGTCCCTTTCCCTGGGTATTCAAAAATATTTTTGACATTTAACACTATATTTAACTTAATCAAAACCACCTTTTTCTTTGAAAAAATAAAAAGAATAAAAAAAATTAATACACAGGAAGGCGAGGTGTGGACTACAATTATAAATCTGAACATTATTTCTCGAAGTCATAATATCATTCCCACACAGGACTAATTGATGTAACTACAAGTGGCAAGTCCTCAAAGGATTGACATTTGTTATGTATTATCTAAGGATGTGATTATAGGCCTTACAAGGGTTTAATAAATAATTATCTTTAGAAAACAAACGCAACCTATTTTTTGATTTTGGTAGATTCGAATGTACTAAAGTCTCGAAAATTTGAACAATCCCTGGGAGACTTTTGGTTTGGGGTACTTGGGGCGTAATTAGTATTTTGAGGCTAAGTTTTCACATGAAGAGTGTCTGCCCACACCTAATTATTGATGAGATGATAATAACAATATTATTTACATAATGTAACCCCCTGTCCTAATAAGGGATGTTTGTTTGAGTTAACATATTAATGTTGTAAATTTGTTAACAGCAGGACGTAACAGCTGACTATTCAAAACAGTCAGCATTGTTGGTGGCAATCAGGACAATTCATGGTTTATATAGTCCTGTAAAGGGTCCCTCTGACCATTTGTGGGGCTCGTGGGACAGGGTACTTGTGATGGACGGCTTCGTATCCGCGTAGGATCACTGAGTGTGTCATTCAGGCCATCGGTTAAGCATTTCTTACCTAACCAGTTCTGTCAGAACTCCTGATTAAAAATACTTTTTTTTATAGGTAAACTTCTTATAACCTCACATTTTGTATAGTTAGTAGTGCTATAATAAACCCTAAAAACCAAAACTGTCTGTAAATTACAAACCCACATATATATTTTGCTGCTTCCTCCATCCTGACACTTGACGGGCCCCCACAGAGACAGGGAGGGAAGGGCTTGATGACGACAATATAATTATTATTTGTATGTAATTATTAACCTTGACACACTTCTAAGTGTGCAGGACCGAATATCTTATCTATCATATGATTTTATATAAATTTAATTGGCTGAAATACTTGAGCAGGCTCTAGATTACTAACATATTTAACGTTACTAAAGATCTGTCTTAAGAATGGTAACCCCTAGTAATACAGAAACAGTGTTATTTTCTTATAACTAGCAAGCAGTACTCACCTGGGCGAGGTCCCCTCATGCCCATGGGCCCTGGTGGACCGCGAGGGTGAAACATAGGACCTGTGGAGTCAACAAACCAAAGTAAAGATGTAGTGCTAATGTTTAGTCTAACAAAGAACCAACCAGGTATGGGAAATTACGACTACTTAATACTTGATTAATAATAATGTTGAAAAAATTCAGATCTTGTTATGTGGAATTAAAAAAAATATAATTATATGAATAATGTATGTGACTTTCGGCATATTTTGCAGAAAAAAAAAGCATTTGGAATTCTGGAGTAAATTGCTATATCTACCCATTAAATTCCATTAAAGCTTGACAGGCGATTGAAAACAAAAAAATAAAACTTTTAAGAAATTACATTATACTAAGGCTTGACAGAATCCAAAACATTCAAGGGAAGGTTGGAAATTCATAAATTTCTAAGTCAAGAGTGATTGGCTATTTCACAAAATTTTTTAGGAAGGAAACAAAAGAGTGTTCTAGCAGTTACTACTGACTCATCACTGCTAATCATTTTTGTAGACTCTCTTATTTGTTCTATAGCAAGCTTGGTGGTGATGTGGTGGGGGTGTTTTAACGGGCTTGTGGAGAGAGAGAGGTGCATGAATCATCCTTTTCAAACAGTTATTTGTTTGTTTCAGCAAGTGAGAGAGCTTGAAAGATTTAGAAAAGGACAGGGATATATTTTATTTTAGCATCTTTTGGAGTGTGGAAATGAGGGGGGTGGGTGGGGAAGAAGTTAGCTTACCAAGATCAACCATTTGTGTGCAATCAACCTCTATGTTGGTAGCTAGACAGGAGTAGAGATTAAAGGGATGTTAAAACTAAAGAACCTTAAAGCAATTTCAAATGAGAGAATATTTAAGGAATAACAGCCTACAGGATATATAAGGGGTTTAAAACCAAAAAAACATTTAAGGGGTATCAGACCCATAAGCATATTGAGGGTTTTAAACCTAGATAACCTTTAAGGCATTTTAGACTTTATGAGGTGTTAAACTAGAAAACATTTAATGGCCATCAAACCTATAACTATCTATATTACTATGTTTTTATGGTGTTATTATATTATCGTTTGTTACATTTAATAATGTAATAAGGTAGTAAGTAAGGCTCTGTGAAGCTTCGATAATATTGATATTGATTCAAATTTTATATTATTCGATTCAGTGCTTCGAATAAAAAAAAAAGACTTTAAGTCGTCGCAAATACCAAAATTGTGCCTAAATATATTAATACATTTTTAGTGACTATTCCTGTGTGGTAAAGTAAATGACCGGAGAGTAAGCTGTAGTTATTTTATTTTACCAAAACTTATTTTATAAAACCCATGCATAAACTATAATCACACCCTTAGATAATATGTAACAAATGTGTTAACTTTGAGGACTGGTACCATATATTGAAATAGTTTATAAACATCACAACAGATGGTGCTCTTTACTTCTTAAACAATTATTGTTGCATGAACATGATGAAAAACATACACATGATAACTTTTATACTATTGTCGAAATATTTTTTTTATATATAATGACACTTTTTTTAACTTAATAATTTTAGCATATTTAACTAGGTGTTTGCTTGGATTCAAGATTTGATTTGAATTCAAAAAACCTGCTTTGCAGAATTATAGTAATAAGATACGGTGCTAAAAAAAGATGTTAAAGCTTCTACAAGTCATACCACATAAGTTTAAAAATCAATATTTATTTTTAATTTAAAATCATTCTAAAGCGTCATTTTCATAATTTCTCGTTTTCGTCCCAATCTCAATCTTTAACTCATTTTTGGCCCCACAGTAAATAATCATTATTGTCCATCCCTACATTATTTAGTGATGGCTGAAAACGTAACACAGTTGAAAACACTAACCTGGTCCTCGAGGGCCCATGAAATGTCTTGGTCCAAATCCTTCTGGACCCATCCCTGGACCACGAGGGCCCATCATCCCCATTGGTCCAAATCCTTCTCGGGGAAAGAAGTCCGGACCAGGACCTCGTCCTCTTGGATCAAAACCGTCTAATCGTGGGTCCCTGAGATCAAACTCCTCAGGATGGGGCAGACGAGGGTCAAACCCGTCTCGAGGAGGACCCCTCAGTTCAAACCCATCAGGTCTGCGATTCCTACGATCAAATTCTTCTTCATGAATTGCCCTTCGATCAAAGTCATCTTGATGCCTTTCCCTATTATCAAAATCTTCTGGTCCCAATGGAAGTATATCAAAATCATCAGGGTGGGGTGGGCCCCTAGGAGGAAATGATTCCATTCGTGGGTTGAATTCATCAGAAAGAGGCTGTCTTGAGGGAAATCCTTCCATCCGAGGATTGAATTCATCGAGAAGGGGCTGCCTCGGTCCACGCATTCTGTCTGGATCTCGAGGGTCAAAATCTTTTGCAGGACCAAACCTTTCTCGTTCCCTATCTCGCTGTGGATCAAAATCTTCTCTGTCGGCTGGTGGGCCTCTGGGTCCAAATGGTGCTGGTCCAGGTGGACGGATCCCACGGGCCCCTGGTGGAGGACCAGGAGGATGAAATCCTTCAGGAGGGGGACCACGCGGATTAAAGATAGATCCACCTGCATCAAATTTGTCCAAAATTACTTGTCTTCAGTTTCATATTAGGAGAGTTTCCCCAAATAAATTGGTGTTTTCTTTTGTAAACAAAGAGGGGTAGATTTAATATAACTGGTAAATTTATTTATCTAAACATACATGCACTACAATTAAATGAAAAACACCCTATTTGATTCTTAGCTGGTTTAGTGTTAGTTTGACTAGGCCCAGTATTTATAAAACCTACTGTGGAGTTAACATTTAAAATTGTTGTAGTTGAATGCGGAAGTGTTAGAGGTGTATTGCAGAGTGAGCAAGAAATTGTCACACACTCACAGCCCATGGACCAAAAGACAAAATGTGCTGAGTAGTGAAAGGATCGTGCAATTTTTTTAAGAACAAGCACACACAACAGTCTTGTTGGAGGTTAGTCATGTATAGTTTTTTACAGTCTAGTCTTATTATAGCTTGCTACTCTAATCCTGTTATATTTAGTTACATTCTAGCCGTGATGTTTATTTAAGACTTATTGAAAATTAACAGAGAACAACCTTGGCCTGATTTTCGGGGATTACCCACGTTGGTAATGATTGTGTTAACGGTTCTAGGCTACCACTATTATAGGGACTGAAGAGCATAAGAGAAAGGGCTTATGGTCCTGTAGGATGGGATAAAGACTTGTTCGTAGTGTCCACACTTAGTTCTTGTGAAATTTGTAAATAACCTTTTTTAGTTGATACTCGTTTTATAATAAAAGTCCAAATAAAATAACTAGAGATGGGTCGAATCCACTAATTCTCGAATCCAAATCCTAGCAAATCATTATAAATTTTAATGATTTACAAATAGACCTACATTACACAATATAGGACTAAACTGTTAAGATTTGTTTCAATCATGCTTTCAATTTTAATTAACCCCAACCACCCTTCGCATAATACAGGTTAAAATCCAGCCAAATTAAACAATCTAGACTCATATTAATGTTTAAAAATAAAATCTATCAAAATTTGAGTTATTTTTAAAAGTGTTGTTAAAATCGGTTAAGTTTATAAAAAAAAAGTGAAATAAACAGATTAGGCCTAGTTATCATTTGATCAACTTTAATCATCATTAAAGGATATTTTATTGTATTAAGATAGCAAAAATAAAGATACAACCAGATATTTTTAATAAAGACTAAAACAACATGCTTAACAATTAAACATACATTGGAAATAGTGAACTCAACAATACCTAAGTTGTTTTATTATTTTCTTATATATTCATGATCTATTTTTGTGTAGAAAACACATATTTTCGACTACAATATGTTAATTACCATTTTATAAGGCAGGACTTCGTTTGAATATTTCTACAATCACTCCAATAACATATTTAAAAAATAATAAACTCGAAGTTAAAATCAATTTAAAAACAAATAATGGATTAGTAAGTCATTATCTGTTCCTTAAAACTCAAGCTTAAATCGATTTTAAACAAACAATCGATAAACAATACGTAGGCCTGTAGAGATAAATAAACAATTTTATCACTGTCTAACTGTTTACAGTATTTATTTTTCATGAAACCCAACAAAATGTCTAATTTAAGGATCATATGAAATAAATTGGGGTTCTTTGCATAGTTGTAGATAGTTAAAATCAATTGGGTAGTAAGAATTAACATTATCTTTATTTTAATCATTACTCGGGTGAGTAAACATAATATCAGTAATGGCGTCGGACTTAATATTGTCTGTAATGGCGGCTGACTTTGTATCATGCGTAATGTGTTTTTATTTCTGTTTAAATAAAAGCCGTAATATGTTTTATTTATTTCGAGTTTATTTGTTATTCTAGTTTAAATTTTCAGTTTTTGAAGAGTTCTAATGTGGTCATTAATATATTTACAAGATTGTCCGTGAGGTGAAAGTTTTAGAAGAGTGAGCATGTGCCAAAACAGTCGAGTCCAAGTTTCCCATACCGGTCGAAGGGTAGGTTACTAGGCACGTATGATTTTCCACACCAAACGATTATTTTTATTTTTTAAAGAATATTTTATTCATGTTTATCTCTTTTCTCAGACAAAATAAATATTACGGATTGAGTTGTGCTTTTCAAGTAAGCCTAACTAAGTAATCTTTGAATTCAAGATATTATGCTTTATTTATGAGGTGAAAGATTCAATCATCGAATCCAGCAAAATACTGAATCCTCGAATCTTGAATACTTGTCAGGATTCGAAGATTCAACTGGCCCATCTCTAAAAATAGCCCATTGCCCTTTACCATCTTTTCTAATGTGCTACCCATCAATTCCTACCCTGTGGTTGGGGTGGGCAAACTTTAATCAGCAGAAACAGGCAGTGGCACTATCTGAGCATCTATTTTAATTAAGAAATCCTGCAGAACCTATTAAGTATGTATGCACAAGAATACAGGCCTAGATCAAATCGTAACCTATTTTTTTTTATTCACAACTAAACAGTTTTTAGTATAAGAAATTTTACAAAATAATAAAAAGAGAAAGTAGTACAACAGTAATAAAATGGATCAGATTTATACTAATTGACAAATATTAGAAAAAAATTGGGGATACCATATTTTGGGGTACTTAGAAATACTATTTATTAGTTTATCTTTTAAGTCACATATCTTCTTCCTAAAATACACCCAGGCTGTGGACAAACGTTACCTTAAAAAGTTAAATTAATAAAAGATATAATAAAAAGTGCACTGAATATCAGTGAGAGATTGCTTTGACCTTGAACTAACCGATCAGAGCATTGCACACATCACACAACTCTTCACCAAAACAAACCAGTTTGTTTCTTGTGCCTGGTCGGAGTGAAGTGAGGTGTGCAGGATGCACGCTCCAGTTTCTTGACATGAGGTTGTTTCTACAGCTTGTGCAATGCGCGGAGATGGGAGTGATGAGCGCTGTGTACACTCCGTTGCATGCAAGCACCTTCGGAGTATGCTATATAGATACAATATTCTATCCATCTACCAAGAGTCAACCCACAAGTAAGGGCAGGCAACTAAAGTATTCAAGCAAAAAACTACATCTTATTCATCTATGCCTCCTTTTCCCTTTGCTCAGTTGCTAACGCTGACAACCTCAAATCAGAGTTGGCATGTTCAAAGCAAGTTTCAAACAAAATGCTTAAAACAGTATGTTTTAAACATGTTGATGTTGCTCCTCATTCAATATTTCTTTAGAGCCATGAGATGAGCATCAGTTTATAGCGGAGTTAAACCGTTTCATGAAGTAGCTTGTCATTGGAGCTATTCTCATTATTGAACAAATCAACCACTCCTCCAATGATGCAGTATTCACGCTGCATCTTATCTACAGACACTGAGACAGTTTTTTGAGAAAGTCGTGTTTCCGTTTCAAATTGACATTGCTCAGTTTTGCACTTACACTTGCTTCAATGGTACTTTGATTTTCAGTGCAAGCCTTAGCAATGAGGTGCCAGTTGTCCAAATAGGACTCCACACAGTCAGCTAAAGAATTCCAACCAACACCTCTAGGAGGATCAGGAACTGTTCCGCCTACTTATTTGTATTTAACTGCTACAAAGTGAATGTTCCTGAAGTACTTAATAATTTGCTTAGTACCCTCCTTAATGTCAACCACCTCTATGTATTGTGCCAGTAGTGTGAGGAGGTTAGCTGAGCAACCAAAAGTCATTACATCTTGGATGTCTTTTTTCTGCCAATTCCTCCCTCATTTTCTTCATATTGGAAGCATTATCAGTGACAAAACTTCGAACGCTGTGACCTTAATGTTAACAGTTTTTGAATGATTTTACTGCTACCAATGGGAAGTAATCAAAATTATGAATATTATCTTTGTCGGTGACCTGGCGGTCTAGGGGTAACGTGTCAAGACTTCTGTGATGGGGGTTCGGGGTTCTATCCTCAGTCCCGACAGATTTATATGATTGCCAAACTCTTTCTTCACCTTTGACAAGACGTGTATTAATCACAACTTGTGAATGTATGGAAGGCCAGGCCTCCACTGTGGTTCGGATTCCACGTTAAACTGGAGGTCCTCCATTTCATCTCACAGTTACCCTAACAGTACACATTAGCGTAGGTTTGTATAACCCAAACGGGTAGGTAGACATAGTGCTAGTAATATTATTATTTCTGGTGTCAATTAAATGAGTACAACGGTCCAGAACGTCACTAACCAACATACAAACATTTGGATCACTATGCACATTGCTCACATTTTCCTGTTACGAGTTTTATTTACTGTGACCCACTTCTCAGTCTGAATTTCGTCAAGAAGTTCATTTAAAATTGCTTTTGAGTGGGTGGTTTGTAGCCAGGGCGAAGAAGTTGATCTACTTTTACAAATTCAGGATGTTCAATAGTCTAAAAGATTAGTTTGTATTAAAAATAAAGCAAGCTATTAACAAATCCAGTCTCCCCCTTCCCCTTAATTTGTTGCTGTGCATATTGTAAGCCTTGAATTGTTCTCATGCTGTGAGAGGGAGGCAATAGCGTCCTCTAGGTGGATCCACGTCACGCTGCTCGATTCCAGAAGACCTGGACAATTTATGGCTTGTGTTAGATGTATACATCAATAGGTGATCTGTGGACATTACAAAACTCTGAGAGCTTTAACTTTGATTTTCATTCTCCATGATTTAGTCAGTAGTACCATCTTCATATTGTATGGTACTGTTTATACAAGAACATGTGAACTGTGCTGTTTCATCCTTGCTATTAGTCCAACCTTGTCTTCTTTACACATCTTACATTTTGCCCTTATAGTTTTACCATTACAACTTCTGATTTCCACAAAATATGGCCATACTGCATGCTTTCTTTTGCTTGTTGAACTAATAATTACAATTAAGTGAACCTTCATTTTATTTTAACACAACATACAGAATATACCCGAAACTGTATTGTGCTTCCTGGAGTAAAGTGGAGGTAAAAAAACATTCCCCTGCAGGAAACCAAATTTCCCTATTGGTTATATATTTCGGTCCTAAAAATAGGCATACATTTACTACAAACCTTACAACTCCATCTTAAATTGTTACAAAACATATTTTTATATGTTTAAAGCATACTATTTCATGGCAATGAATACAACATGTTTATAAAAAAAAGTTCCTTTGATTTTTTTTGGCCAACCCTGCCTCTAATGCCATCTGAAAACTGGCCAATATTTGGTTTCCAAATGCACATTTCAATATTGAGAAAAGTGAATGAGTCACCTATTCCTAGACAACTTACTAAAAGCTATCAAGCTCAAATTTGGGCTTGAGCCCCAAATTTAAGTACTTGCAGAGCTTAATGTAACACTATCTGAAAGATTGCATTTTTTTTTTACCCTTTTCTAGTTTTTTATGACATTCCCAATTTTTTTCATTGCACAGCCTAAATTTTCTGCTTTACACTTCATTATTGATGTTGGATTACCTGCTCCTGTTCCAGGAGGGGGTCCTCTAGGGCCAGGCCCGGGGAACAATGGCGGTATTCCTGTAGGTCTCGGAAGGTGCACCTCAGAGGGAACTCTGTCTTGAACTTCTTGAGAAAGAGGTGGTGGCAACTTTTTACTGGCTCCCTCGTCTCGGTCATTACTACCATCTGCTGACCTGCTCCTGTCACGACGAGGTGGTCTGGGAATAAATAATATGAGCACATTACACATAGACACATCACTACCACCTACTAGTCTGCTTCTGTCACGAAGAGGTGGTCTTGGAATAACATGAGTACATTACATATAAACAGTCCTGGAACCAGACTAATATTCCCTAACTATGAAACTAATTGTTGGGGGGGATTAGATCAATATATTGTGAGGCACTAATCCTAGTAAGGATGATACCATTCTTATAGTACTGAGGAAGAGCTACTTTCAAGTTGAGCTACAGTTATTGGCAAGACTCTAAGAATACTTAGATTTTAAACCTTGAGCCGAGATTATCTTTAAGGCTTGGTATCGAGATCAAAAGTTTTGTATGCATGTACATTTTTAGATTTCACTTGATGTACATACAAATCAATTTTTAAAATGCAATAGTAAGTTTAGGCTATTTAATTTAGATGATATCGGCAGTTTCACTTATAAATCATTTAGTAACTTATCACAGTGTTCAACTTAATAGCACAATAGAGCTCTAAAACTAATGGTGTGCGAAGCTTCGACTTCAAAATCTATAATAACCCTTGCATATTCAAAAAATTTCGAAGGAAGGATAAAACGTTGATAAATTATCAAACAGTTTAATCTTATCTTACTAAATATTATATTTTACTTTATTTGATAATTTTAAAAGTTACTAAGCAGGTGACCTGGCGGTAGGGTAAGGTGTCAGACTTCTGTGCTGGCGGCCGGGGTTCAATCCTCGGTCCAGGCATAGATTTATCTGATTACCAAACCCATCCTTCACCTCTGACAGGACATCTTGTGAATGTGGGGAATGCCAGGCCTCCACCGTGGTTGGGATTCCACGTTAAACTGTAGGTCCTCCATTTCATCTCACAATCACCCTACCATTACACATTAGCGTAAGTGCGTATAACCCGAACGGGTAGTAAGACGCGGTGCTAATAATAATAATAATAATAATAATAATATACTTTACATCGTCTCTTTTTTAAATTATGATATATGCCTATTTTGGGGAAATATTAGCTTATTATAATGTTACTTGAATGCATGCTTTTATAAATGTCAATGTCTTAAGGATTATTGAAACAATTTTTATTATCTTTTTTTATTATTTATTTCTTTAAGTGTTCTTGTTTTTCAATGTTTTTATTAAAGTGCTATTTCTAAAATAAACACCAATATTTTCAATTTTATTTTTCAAAAGTATTACTCATTTATAAAAATAAGTATCATTTTTATTTTAAAAACATGTGTTGTTTTCATATACCTCACATTTTAAAGCTGTGGTATTTAAATTTTATGTTTGATTTGACTAGTAACATTTTAAATATACTCTTTTACTTTTAAAATAAACAAATTTATTCATTTTTAACATTTTAAAGTAATAAATATTCTCAAACTTGACTCAAAACTCTGGAGTTTATTTTAAATATTTGACTCAAATAAACGGTATTCGATAAAAAGAGTCATCATCAATTAATTATTATTAACTCCCCTCATGAGTCTTTCATAAAATAAATTATAATAAGTTTTTTTTTAGTAGTTTAAGATAGGTGACCACCTAAGCCTAAACAATGCCATACTAGCATAGTTGGTTCAGCATTAATGTGCATGACTCTGACCCTCAAGTTTTGGGCTTGAGACCTGGGAGTTTGTGTTTTTGTTTTTGGGCAAGCATTTTCTGATGTTTGCTCACTATCTAAGAGGTTACTTTGCTCTATTTTATGTTGTTTCATGGTATAGTATCACTTTAGTTTAAATTCAAAAACGAGAAGGATAGTATTTGCATTCCGTTTTCCTCTAATTTTTAATAAAGGCAATAATGTCAAAATACTAGGAGTGGACGAAAATTTGAAAAACTAGAAGTTGTATCATTTTTACTAGCTTCAACTTCAACTTCAACAAAAAATTCTTGATTTAATTTTTTTCTCCAATATAATATGTATTTCCAATTTTAATCATTTGAAGTGACTGTTTACCATCTTATAGTCATTTTTATAACAAAAAAACTCCGTTTTTAACTAATAAAACTTTTGTTGATAAAATAGAGATAATTTACCTTTCTTCCCTGTTGGTAGGAGTGCAAACATCATTGGCCAAGTTCCTCAGCCTGTCCAGAAGACTAGGTTTGTCTGAAACAACCTGTTGAGGTACTTTTATCCAAGGTGAGATAACCTGCGGCTGCTCTGCTGGCCTGTTCCTATCCCCGCCACCTTCCCTCCAGTCTCTATCTCGGTCCCTATCTCGCGGCCTCCGGTCCTTGTCTCGGTCGCTCCATCGCCCGCGATCGCGATCACGATCTCTCTTGTCACCACGATCTCTGTCTCCCCTATCTTTATCTCGGTCTCGTTCTCGCTCCCTTTCAGAGTCTCGTTCTCTATCTTGATCTCGATCTCTGTCTCTATCTCTATCTCGCTCACTCCGATTCCTGTCACGGTCTCGATCTCGGTCGCGATCTCTGTCTCTCTCACGATTCCTATCTCGGCTCTTGTCTCTGTTTCGATTCCTATCAGGGAAATCATTGTTTTCTTTGGGCAAGTTTTGTTCTGGGTTGAATTTGGTTGCCCCTTGCGATTGATCTTGTCGTTGTTGCTGCTGCTGTTGTTGTTGTTGAATATGTTGTTGCAGTTGAAGGGACAGAGGTGTTCCTTGAAGAGCTTGATGCAACGCCTGACCCCCAAGAGGCTGACCAAATGGTGGTGGCCTGCTTGAAACAATGGCTGCCAGTAGCTGGTCGCTCAATCTATGGGGGGGAAAAATCCAGATATTCCATTCTAACAAGAATTTATATTTGAACTATAAAAACTTAGAATTAGATATGGGCCTTCAAATCCTTAAGGATATTAGAACATTTCAGATTAAAAAAAGAAGTATTTCTCTTTCTATTTTTTGAATGAAATTATTTGTAAAGCACTAATAATAGTTATTTATTGATGGTTCATAACTAATTATAATTATTGCATGAACTTAACAACTAGGCCCCAGGCCAGAGATTTAACTTTTAATTGAATGTATGAATGGATTATAAGAAAGCAGGTTAACATTTAGTAAATATGTGAATTTTATATTATTTTATTCTATTTTTATATTTCTTCTTATGTTCATATTTTCTTTTCATGATCCAGATGCGTAGAATAATGGATTCCACCCAAACCTACTTGGAATAATACTAACTTAAATAATAAGTTCATCATATGGCCTAAGTTTTGTATTTGACTTAATAAAAAAGTGATTAATCCCGTGGCTGTATCCAGGATATTTTTGGGGCAAGAGGTGGTCAGACTTGAAAAATATAATATGGGTAGAGAGCTAAATTTAAGTATCGTATTTACCCAAATCAGAGATGACCCCCAGTTTTTCAATGATTCTGGATAGGTTTTTATAAAGTAGTTATTATTTTATCATGGATGAAGAAAATAATATTTATGAAAGACTTATTTTGTAATACTAACAAATTGTTTTTTATTCACAAAACAAAACACCTATGTTGACTTAAAATCTAATTAGGGTTGCAGAATTGCTAAGGTATTTCTTTTTTTGTCACAAATATTGCTTTGATAAAAAAGTAAACTTTGAAAAGTTTCATAAAAACAATGAGAAGTTAATTTTTATTATGACAAATGATAATTGTTATTGAAAATCCTAGTCTCATTCATACCCTACTCCCCCTAGATACGAACAGTAGACTCTACTATTAACACACAGGCTTCTAAAACCTGACACTTTTACTTACACAATGAAATACAAAAAATAAAAGAATATCAAGTAAATAGATATAGGAAGAAATGAAAAGATAAATATACAACAAACTGTTGCTTTTAAAAGGAAAAGATAAACACATTTAAAATGTTACAAAAAATCTATACAATAAACATGTCTGTTGTGAATTACTGAGAAAACTTTTGTTAATTAAACAAGCATCTTTAATCTTATTTTGAACCAGATGATCTAGGAACATCTAATCAAATATGTGGGAAATGTAAGAGTTAAATTATTATTATTATTATTATTATTATCATCATCACCGCGTCTTACTACCTGTTCGGGTTATACGCACTTACGCTAATTTGTAATGGTAGGGTGATTGTGATATGAAATGGAGGACCTAGAGTTTAACGTGGAATCCGAACCACGGTGGAGGCCTGGCATTCCCCACATTCACAAGATGTCTTGTCAGAGGTGAAGGAAGGGTTTGGTAATGTAAGAGTTAAAGAAGAGATGAAGAGAGAAGTGTGTTTTTCTATCTAAGCCTAACCTAACTATCCTTTCAGGTTTGGCTTCCTTCACTATCACTTACTTTACATTATTGTACAGTGTTTCTACACTGTTTTTTATTATTCTTATTATTCATTCCAAACCATTATGCAATTATTAATTTTATTACTTTTTTATAGTAGTTTGTTAGGGAACTTTTTATGCCCGTAAAAAGACACGAGTGTTGAAACAGCTTTTAATTATTTTTGCCATTAGGCCTTATATTTTTATTTGAATGCTGTTCTTGTTTTTAATTTTTTTTAGGCATTATTTATTATTTAAAAAGCGATATTCCCATTTCTTAACTATTTTTCCAAAAATATTTGTGAAAATTATCGTCATTCATATTTTAGGAACATGTGTTTTAGTTAATTTTTTATACCTCAAATTTTAAAGATGTGATATTTACATTTAAATTAAACAAATATATACTCATAACATTTTAAAATTATGAATATACTTGAACTCAGGAGCTTTTATAAATACTCTATTTGAGTTGGACTCGAATGAAAAAAACCCAAGCTCGCAGGCCCTTAACAATCGGCTAATGAGATCTTGCAGTTCAACCTAGAGCATCAGTCTACTTTCGTGAACTGAAGAAACTGTTGGTGACAGTGAAAATTTGTCCTTAAAAATATTTTTTTATTAATGTTCTATCCAAACAATTTCTACTCCAGTATCACCGAGGTAAACGTGTTAGCTATTCCTCCTAATTTAAACCATCTTAAATTTATAAAACTACTTAATAAATTTCACCATATAAAAAAAAAGTGCACTATTTGATTCATATTAATCAGTGTCAACCTCGGTGGTATTAGGGTTAAGTGTTCACCTCAGGACTCAATGGTTGTAGGTTCAAACCCAGCTGGGGACGAGAGAATTTTCTCTGAGCGATAAAAATAATAAGCACCACCTCCTTTGGAGAAGTAGTAAAGCCGTCGGCTCCATGTCAATTGTGGCAGGTAAAAGAAGCCTAGAAAGTATGGGAAAATACCTTTCCCGCCAAATTGGTAAGCCCTTTTGCACTCGCTCATAGAAATTCTTGTGTATTATTCAGTATTTATACAAAATTTTACTATTTGATTTGAAACTATTTGTCTAAAAATATTACTATAGAATCAGAAATTTTGAAGCTACATACTGTATTAAACCATTAGAGTAATTTTTGGGTCATGTAAAAATCCTTCTCATAATGATGTAGATCAAAGATTACTCAGATGTGTTTAAATATAAACATGCTAATATAAAATTAATCTTAGAAATTCAAAAAGTGTTAGATAAATCAAATGTTTTCAAACTAATAAGAAAGTGTGACAAGTCCAGTTTTTCAATCCAAAGCAAACTCGAATCAAATGAATTTTTTTTCAATCCAAAGCAAACTCGAATCAAATGTATTAAATATTCATGAAGCTGAATCAAGGTTCAAATGTTTTTATGTTAGTTATTTTAGACTTGAAAAAATATTATACTGTTGTAATTTATTGAACTTTATGAACTATAATCTTTTTAAAACTATTTTATTACACAAATGTTAGTAATATTTCATTCTAATCTGATAAATATAGTTACTATCATCAAAACAAGCAATTCAATTTAAGGTCCTTGGCCCTGTCAAGTGCCAACTCTAAAAACTATTTTGTGGGATGGTGCTTAGGAGGATGAAAGGTGTGGTGGGGCTTCACAACCAACCAAAGTATCCTTCCGCGCCAACAAGATCAGCTGGATAATGGACACAGTAGATGCCGCTAGCTACAAGACAGGTCTTGCAGAAAAATCACTCATTTGGAAAAATCAGTTTTCTCAAGGACAAGTGAAATTTTTATGTTTATATTTTCAACACCCCTTCTAAGATAATGTATTGATTAGAGATGTCAAACTCGATTCTTTGATACCTCAACACATTAGATTCCTACTGGTATCGAAAGACTTGAGAATCTATATTAATATAACGATTCTCAATACTTCTTAATGAAAGAACTGGCAACCACCCAAAAAGGCTAAATTCAGAATGAGTTGTTTTATCTTTCATATTAGTTTAGTCTTCATTATTTGATATGTATTTTGGTCCAATTAATGACCATATTTGAGTATTTTAATAAACTTGTGTTTTAGACAGTGGTTTATTACATTAGTTTTAGAACATTTACAAATATTTGACACAAGAAGGCTTTATTGTAGGTAAAATACATGCTTACTATTGTAATTGCTAATTATGTTATTAATTATTTGCAATATGCTTTAATACTTGATAAAATTGATTATTTTTCTTTGATAAAATTAACAATTCATTTGGTTTTATTGCTATTAATATTTTAATATTTTATTTTTTGTTGTGCAATGAAGTTGAACAAATATGTTTTTACATGAGGTTGGATGCTTGGTAAAATAATGAAATAGGAAATATTCAAGAATCGAAATCAAGTATCAAAAAATTTGAACTTAAAATAATCAGAATCCAGAATAGGAATTGAGAAAAACAGGTATCGTAACAACTTTAGTATTGGTGTTTATTAATTGTTACGTTTCTTATTTTTTCTGTTATGAAGCCGGCAGTTTACTATTGAAAAATGTCATTTTTATCGATATTTGATCACTGTTAAAATTATAGAGGAGGTGTATATATAAAAAGTAGAGATGGGCCAGTCGAATATTTGAATTCTCGAATCCACCGAATACTGACAAGTATTCAAGATTTGAGGATTCAATATTTTACTGGATTCGATGATCGAATCTTTCACCTCATAAATAAAGCATAATATATTGAATTCAAAGATTACTTAGTTAGGCTTACTTGAAAAGCACAACTTTATCCATAATATTTATTTCGTCAGAGAAAAGAGATAAATATGAATAAAATATTATTTAAAAAATAAAAATAATCGTTAGGTGTGGAAACTCTTACGTGGCTAGTACCCTACCCTCCCACCTGTATGGGAAACTTGGACTAGACCGTTTTGGCACATGCTCACTTCTAAGACTTTCACCTCAAGAACAATCTTGTAAATATTTTAATGACCACATTAAAACTTTTCATAAACTGAAAATTAAAACTAGAAATACAAATAAACTCGAAATGAATAAAAACAAATACGGCTTTTTTTTAAACAGAAATAATAACACATTACACATGATAAAAAGACAGCCACCATTACAGACGATATTAAGTCCGCCACCATTACTGATATTATGTTTACTCGCCCTAGTGATGATTAAAATAAAGATACAGTTAATTCTTACTACCCAACTGGTTTTAATTATCTACAACTATGCAAAGAACCCCAATTTATTGCATACAATCCTTAAGTTAGACATTTTGTTGGGTTTCATAAAAAATAAATAATGTACAGTCAGACAGCAATACAATTTTATTTATCTCTACCGGCCTATGTATCGTGTATCGATTGTTTGTTTGAAATCGATTCAGGTAATCTGATCACTTAGTAAGCGCTCTCGAGTTTTAAGGATCAACAATGACTTGCTAATCCATTATTTGTTTTTAAATTGATTTTAAACTTTATTTGTTTTCTATGAGAAAATAGATAATGGATATATAATAATACAATTAATAATAATAATAATAATAATAATAATAATAATAATAATAATAATAATAATAATAATACATACATACATACTTAAGTATTATTGAGTTCAATATTTTCAATGTATGTTTAATTGTTCAACATATTATTTTAGTCTTTATTAAAAATATCCGTTTGTATTTTTATTTTTGCTATCTTGATACAATAAAATATCCTTTAATGATGATTAATATAGACAGGATTTTGCCTATTTGCTTTTTTTTTTCCTTTATCGTAAAACATAGGCAGTTGAGATATATAGGTATTTCATGTTATTAAAAGTATATGTTAATTTTATAGTGCCTAGAATTGCCTATTCTGTTGCTTTTTGCCTATTTTATGAATTATGAATAAGAAACTTTATTGTGCCTATTTCGGCCTTTTTTCTTTGATATATATATTTTTTATTTTTCTGAAAAAGATTCTAGTTTATAGACATTAAAGTTTGGGTTTGAAAGGGGTTAGTGGGAGGGGGAGGGGAACATGTGACATGGCCTGACCTTGACAGACTATGTTTAGAACATCATGCCCAAAAATAAGGGGTATTAGGATGGGCGAGGATGGTGTGACGTGGTCCAACAGCCTTATTCTGACTGACGTGGAGATTAGAATAGTTTACCACTCAGTCTAACCATCATTATTTCAGTATGTGATTGTGTCTTTTAGAGTCAACTTCTGGTTTGGTGGGTTTGTTTACTGATTTTTTTTGTAGCACTTCTTGTGTTAACTGTGGTGGAAATACCCAAGAAAAAAGAAAGAAAGCAAAAGTGCTTTATTTAAGTAATGGATAGGTAGTGATACTAATTTCACGACATATGGAAAAATCATCTTCTGCCAATCGTGTACATATTAATAATAGGATTCATAATAGGTTTGCAATATTTGAAAAATAACTATCACTCCATTTATTATTCGCTTTAAAATAAACAGCATTGACTACCCATAGGTTTTTTGAATACAAGTAAACTACTTTTAAACTCTTTTATGGATTTAAGATTTATACTTTCTGATATATATTTTAACGGGTTTAGAGCTATTTCAGAATAGTAAGACATAACAAATTACGGTTGGTAAAATTACAAATTATGTAAAGTTTTTCCCGAATTTTAGGTAAAATGTAACAAAAATATCATTTAGACCAACACAAACAAACAGTGATGCACTGCAAAAGTTTAAAAGAAAAAACTGGCAGGCAAATGTTAATTTCGCTAGTTGTATTTCCTGACAATTGTGAACAATTTTACTCTGAATTTTGGGCTGCGATGGTAGCCGCGAATATACCATAGACGAAACTAAACAATCCCATTTTAAAAGGTTTCCTCACAAAATATACCAACAAGCAGATCCCCGATGAATCCACATTGAGGAAGAATTACTTACATCCCCAATACTTATCCGTAAGTATTTTGTTTGTTAATCTATTTATTTATTACATTTTAATTTCAAAGATATTTTAAATTAATTGGAGCTGTGCACTTTCGTTTTCTTACATAATTATTTGTTTTGAATATTAAGTAAATTTTTACTCCTTTCCAGACCATTGAGAAGATAAAAGAAAATAATGAAGATTCCTACTTTTGGGCAAGTGTCGATGAGACAACTGACCGTTGCGGTAGATATATCCCAAATATCGTGGTCGGTAAACTTGACTCCACAGGACCCAGTTCTCCACACTTGATTGCCTCAAGAGTGCTTGAAGTCGATAACAGCTTGACAATTGCCAGAGTTGTTCGCGATTCTCTGCATAAGTTGGATTTATATAAGCTTTTACATTTAGATGTTTATCCTATGTAATTCAGTGAGATTAATATTTATTTTATTGTTCTGTTACAGGAGTGCTTTGGCCATCAGAAAACAATGACGAGAAGTTTATGGTGCTGCTGACAGATAGCAGCAGCATATACAGGTGTCTACTCTGTTAGAGGAACAAAAATTCGTGACTTTTTAGTGACCTTTTTTGACCACAAAATACCTTCAGGGACATAGAGCCCAAACGGTCAGTAAGACGCAGTGCAAAAAAAATTCCTTCGGTAAACGGTCGAACATTATATTGTACATTGGGCCTAGATATTATAATAAAAAACACCTTGGAGTAGGGCAGAGGCTAGTTCCAATTGCTTCTTACCTTTTCCATGAATTTTCACTCCATTCGATCCACTGTTGCTTATATCAAATTTCGATTTATAAAATGTACAATAAGCCTTATATTGGTCATCTTCAACAGGGTGCAACCACTTTGAGTATTTATTTTCTTCAACAGTCAGCAAAAACTCTTTGAACGAACATTTACCAGGCTTCTTACAACAGATTAGCTTAAACTTCACACATAAAATCTTTGAATGCCCCCCCAAAAAATTATGGATTTTTTACGCAACACACGATTCAAAAATAATTTAGGCCTAATGTTTTATGTGCCCATTAGACAACAAGAATCATTTTAAAAATTAAATGAATTACGTCAAGGATTAAATATTAACACTAATAATATTATTTTATATTTTATAAAAAATACACCATATTTCACTGACGAAAACTATTGCTATTTGCTGCCAACGTTAATTTGAAATTATAATATACATTTTACACCATCTTCAAATTGCAGTTGGATGACTGAAAGCGTAAAAAATTGATAATTGCCGCCAACATCTTGAGCCAGATCCACAACATAGATGAACGCTCGGTTTCTGTAGAAAATGTCCTGGTATTTTTCCGTATCATCTACAAAACCTGAATTACAATTCATTCACTCGAAAACCATTATTTGTAGACTCACATACACCACGAGACAAGTAGCACGTCAAATTAATATTTAATACAAGATGGTGAAAGTTAACCTTGTCGTTGGAATCACAAACAAAACAATCAGGCAACTACCTACTGGCGCATGCCATCACGTGTAGCGGATAGCGCTATCTTTGAAGCATTTGCGTTGTTACGATGTGCGGGAAATTCAAACTAAAGTTATTTTCGCGACTTTATGACCAAAATATTGAAAATTTGAGACTTTTGTGACTTAANGGCCAAAATATTAAAAATTCGTGACTTTCATGACCTTTTTTGAAATTAATGACTTTTTCGTGACTTTTGTGACCCAGTAGACATCCTGATATATGCTAAAATCTGGGACCCAAAACTAATTCATGTTACCTGCCTAGCACTCACCGTTCACAGTCGCAGAACCCATTCGTTCACAGTTCTCGAATATAAATACTGTAATTTTATCTGTCAAAAAAGTATTTCTGAATGCTCCTTAGCGCATAGTAACAATTAGGGAAAAATTGCCAAAAACACCTCTTCCACCACAACCAGTTCTAACACGTTGGGGTACCTGGTTACAAGCGGCAGTGTACTATACTGACCACATGGACAAAATTCAAAGGGTACGTGTATATTTTTAAGAAAACAATTTTTCTATTTATTCAGAGCTAGATACTTAAATAAATGAATTGATTCTCAATAATTTCAGGTAATTCAAACATTTGATGAAGAGTATGATGTGTCAATAAAAGAGGCAAGGGTTGCTACATCTTCTAGCACTGTTGTGTCTGATTTAGCCTATGTAAAGAGCTATTTCGGCAACCTTCCTGGAGTTATCGTGTCACTGGAAGCCAGGGATTTGCCTTTAATAGAATCAGTGAAGCATACAATACAAGAAGGTGTGAAGAAAACCCCTGGACCTGTTGCCTCGTCAGTCGCAACAAAACTTGAACAAGTACTACAACGAAATCAAGGGTGGAGATCAATGGTAACAGTATCAGACATCTTGGGGGGGCAAAGCACGCCATTGCAGGAGATAAGTTTAAACTCTTCAGAATTGTCAAATTTAAAATTTTGTCCCTTGACAAAATATTCTATCAGACCACAGAACAGATTTCACTTGTGAAAATCTAGAAAAGTATATAGTGATTCAGAGCAATGTGAGTTGCTTGTAGATTACATGTAGTAAGTAGCTTGTA
>CABFVX010005860.1:0-16228 GCA_902151425.1 Timema shepardi
TTTATTCAAAAATTTGTTAAAAATAGCATGATTAAAAATATAATTAAAAATTTTAAAATCCAGCTTCGAGGTGCCTTTGGAACCCGTTCCGTCCATCTATGTTAAAAAAATTTAGATCTCTGCGTGCAGTAGCTTTGGCTGTACATCGCACACAAACACTTCCTTTTATTATTATAGATTACACATATATACATACATTTTACTTACCGCCTTGGATGTCCTCACGTGCCCCAGGTTGAATACCACTGGTCTAAGGCGTCACTGCTGATGAAGGGAGATCAGGGTTTAATCCCAGTCGGCTGTACTGAGGTTGGTTTTTTTCAAAATGGTTTTCCATTCCCCTTCCACACCCATGCGAGTACCCTTAATCTAAAGTCAACTTTCCTTAACCCTTACTCATTAGCGTAATTAAGTTTATTATTATTATTATTATCCCTGCGTCTTACTACCCGTTCGGGTTATACGCACTTACGCTAATGTGTAAAGGTAGGGTAGGGTGATTGTGAGATGAAATGGAGGACCTACAGTTTAACATGGGATCCGAACCACGGTGGAGGTTGGGCATTCCTCACATTCACAAGTTGTGATTAATACACGTCTTGTCAGAGGTGAAGGAAGGGTTTGGCAATCAGATAAATCTGTGCCAAGGAACGAGGATTGAACACCAGACCCCCAGCACAGAAATCTGACACCTTATCAATAGACGGCCAGGTCACCCTAACGTAATTAGTACATAGGCGTAAAACCCAAACGGTTAGTAGTAATACGTGGTGCTAAAAAATATCAATTGTATTAAAAGACATAATTTACTCTACTGCTATTTACTATGCTTTCGGTATGTACTAATTAATTACGCTAATGGTTTTAGGGATTAGGAAGATTATTTTTAAAAGAGGTGTACCCGAACTTGGTGGAGGGAGAGTGGAAAACCATCTTAAGGGGGGGTGGGGGTACTAACCTCAATACACCCGACCGAGATTCGAACCTCGATCTTCCAGTCATCGGCAGTCTAGTCTATTGCGAGGGTTGCACATTAGACCATGTGACCACCGAAGCGGATCATATACGAACTCTAATTGAGCTCCTAGAGGTAAATATGAGAAAGGTCAAAATTAGATTAGATGATTCCAAATTCACGTGGAGATAAAGTGTTAAAACAATTAGGGCAAACCATCTCAAGTACACCATACCAGGATTGAAACCCTGACCTACTTGTCACTGGAAACTAGTCCAGATAAGGTTGACACCGTCAGATAATACAAACTATTTCCACGCCCGGAAGTCACGTGTATTTTTGAGTGTCCAACCGGCTTTCGATCCACGGACCTAAACGAACCATCCCACGGTGACACAACCTCTGAAACTGGAAACAAACAACTCCATAGACAATCGATAGCAAGGTCATAATTATGTCACAGATGAATGGTGTCAAAAGATAGACAAGTATTGAGGGTTAAATGTTTTTTATTATTCTGAACTACACTGTATTTATTTTTTTGCATCATGTTTTTACTATCCATTCGTTCTACCCACATTTATACAATTATTGAAAAGAGATGAGAAAGGTAGAGTATAGAATAAAATAACCGAATTTGCGGGTAAGATGGATTTAGAAAATATTATGGAAAAATAACCCGTTCTGTATTCAAATACCTAGCTCTACAATATCAATAAAACAAACTGGAGTGCTTAGTTTGTATGCCAGAAGATACCAGATTAAAATTATCTTCTTTAATTTGAATGCTTCGCGTAATACTATTAGTCTGGTCTATCTGCATAATTAGTCACGCTAAAGGGGTAGTATGATATTCAAGAAAATCTTCTCATTACACCTTGCCGGGATATGCACTCTGACCTCATTGTCACTGACAAACTAAATAAGACCAGAGTAACATTTGCGGGCAGCAGGAGTACACACAAGGGGTGGAGGGGTTGGGGGGCTGAAGCTCCCCCAGCCGAAGGCTTTCCCACAGAAAATTAAGTATATTACAAAAATATGATTTGTATTATGTTCCGTCAATTAATCAATCATATTTTGTTTATTAATTATATTTAATATAAAAGAGATTAAATTTGAGCAGTAATTAGGGCTTTTCAAAGGAATACTTCTTTCTGTTGATTTTTAATGTTAATGTAAATTTGCAATTAAATGAAAACTGGACCTGTGATACCGTAATATTTTCTAAATATGGTTAAAGTCTTTACTCTTTGTACGTAAAGCTTTGAAGTGGGGGTCAGTAAATGAAATTATTTTATAACAATTATGTAAACACTACTGTATCAGGAAGAGGGGAAGGGGTAGTTGATATTATTATACGCTCCCACCCCCACTAACTACAAATCCTGAGTGTAAAGAAGAAGGTGTACACACAGACCTGTTAACCAATGACATAGGATAGGCCGAGGATCCGATTTTGGTACTAATTAGTTTAAATATTACAATTTGCATCCTTTGAAATCAAAATGCAGACCCCCACTTTTTAGGGAGCATCTCTGATTCTCTATCTTTTTTATCCACATACTGCGAATCAAATTTCCAAATATTACAGTCATTGAAATATATAATGGTGCAATTATGAAAATTATTATGTAAAAAGCACCCCTCTAGCTCAAAATCATGTGTGTGACCCTGGTGGGCAGTACTCTCTTTTTCACATACAAGGACACATAGATAATTTGAATTAAATAAATTAAAACGACCAAGAAAACAGTTAGTCAACAGAAGCGAAACCAAAATGTAATAGCTAGCCAAAATTTCTTTGAAGAAGAAAGGATAACTTCTGATTTTGTGAGGTGAACCGATCATTACTAGAATTTTGTGAAATTGTGTATTTAAAAAAAATTATTTTAATGTTTAAATTGAAATTTGTCCTTGAAAAGCCAATGTCTAGTGGTCTTTAAATGCGATCAAAGCGGCTATAATTTGCTTTGCTCGTCAGAGCATAGCAAGCTACGCAGTATCTTTAACACCAATCACAGTATAATAAAGGAATATGTTAAAGAGTAAGTTAACTTGGGATTTACTCAACCAAAATGAAGTTTTCGTGAATATCTAATAGAAACGCATACTGGAATGCTGTGCTTATTTTTCTCTTTTCAATTCATCCCCCAATCCTTACATACATTAATGAACCTTGGTATAAGCAAAGCTAAATGATTATCTTTGTCAAAAAACCGCGATTTAGAGCTGATACCCAGGAGTTTTTTTTTCTAACAAGCTCTACTAACCCATGCACCCTGGAACAATTTCAGTTCAGGCTAGTGATCGGTACACTCTGCTGGGACTTAAACCCTTACATTCACACAAACAAAACAAAAACAGACAAAACAAGACTGATGTATTCTGTCCAAGTACAAGTTTTAGCCTGTGGTCATCCGACACAAAGATGCCTGATGCTTGTCTTTGTTCAAACCAGTGATCTCCATAGACATCTGTGTCTGAAATTTTCTAGCTTTCGTCTGCACAACAATGCAAAAGAAAGAAATTTTCTGTTATTTCTTTCTCTCTTTTACACATATAAATCTAAGAGACATTTGCTCATACTTTAATGTGGTATGCAAATTTATGATAAATGTATCAGGGTATACTATATTTATTGTGATAAATGTGTTACTAAAATGTCTAAATATCAAACACATGTAAAATACCTGTGACTTTTTTGGACTAAATAATACATTCCTAGTCATTTCTTTAAAATAACAGTTTCAGTAGCATTCTGGAACCATAATAATAACAATATCGCTAGCAGACGACAAGATTGAACGTCACATTTTGGTTGATTGTAAATGGTGTGTTCATATCCCTCTATCAGTATATAGATCTCGTTATAAAAACTTTAATAGATGCACGGCTGGTTTTTAAAATGTTCCTCTATCACACGAACATTGCCGATACTTATCTTGGTTTAAATGGTTCCTCACCTACACAAACATGGCCAATATTTGTCTTGTTTGAAATAATGGTTTGCCTACACAAACATGGCCAATATTTGTCTTGTTTCAAATAGCTGCTTGCCTACACAAACATGGCCGATATTTTTCTTGTTTCAAATAGCTGCTTGCCTACACAAACATGGCCGATATTTGTCTTGTTTCAAAATAGCTGCTTGCCTACACAAACATGGCCGATATTTTTCTTGTTTCAAATAATGGTTTTCCTACACAAACATGGCCGATATTTGTCTTGTTTGAAATAATGGTTTGCCTACACAAACATGACTGATATTTGTCTTGTTTTAAATAATGGTTTGCCTACACAAACATGGCCGATATTTGTATTGTTTAAAATAGTGGCTTGCCTACACAAACATGGCCGATATTTTTCTTGTTTCAAATAGCTGCTTGCCTACACAAACATGGCCGATATTTGTCTTGTTTCAAATAGCTGCTTGCCTACACAAACATGGCCGATATTTGTCTTGTCTCAAATAGCTGCTTGCCTACATAAATAAGGTCGATTTTCGTCTTGTTTCAAATAGTTTCTTGCCTACACAAATATGGCTGCTATTTGTTTTGTTTCAAATAGCTGCTTACCTACATAAATATGGCTGCTATTTGTTTTGTTTCAAATATCTGCTTACCTACATAAATATGGCCGCTATTTATCTTGTTTCAAATAGTGGCTTGCCTACACAAATATGGCTGCTATTTGTTTGGTTTCAAATAGCTGCTTACCTACATAAATATGGCCGCTATTTATCTTGTTTCAAATAGTTTCTTGCCTACACAAACATGGCCGATGCTTGTCTCGTATCAACAGATGGTGCAGAGGACTCGTATTCGACTTCTCTTTTGTCGTCAATGTTTATCCACGACGTCCACGGGGAGAGGATCTGCGGCAGCACTTCCTGCCCTCAGTCGCAGAGTCTGATTGCCATCCCGTCACCGTCCAATTTGTCCAGTGACACCGACGGATTCTTCATCCTTCCCTGCAAGACTTCAGCCGTGCTGGCCAGTGTGTTCCTCGGCTGTTCCGTCATGGGGGTAGCCCTTACCGCTGCTTTCTTGGATAGGATTCGTCTACTTGTGTACCAGGTGCGAAATAAACAAGTCATCAAGGGAGAGTGTTGAGGACACTGAACTTGAAGGCCTTAGTTTCAGTGGCGATGCGTGACTTTAAAAGTTATGTTACCACACACTACGCTATAAAACATTCTTCTCCCAACTGTTAGACCTACATCCAATGTTACATTTGTCCATGATTCTTTTTCTTTATGAATCTAAAAACGGACAAGGATTCACTAAAACCACTCCACAATAAATAATGATAATTATTGATCAAACTAGGATTTTTTAAAAAATGAAAATCACATTAAAATTAAATTAGATAGAAATAAATAGACGGCGAGCCCACTTTTGTGGCCGTATGGTCTAAGGCACAATTCTCACAATATATTAGACTGCTGATAACCTGGGGATAGGGGTTCGATCCCAGTTGGGTGTGCTGAGGGTGGCTTTCCTAAATTGTTTTCCACTCACCCTTCACACAAATTCGGCTACACTTCCCCTAAATGTAGTCTTCCTAATCCATAACACCTTAGTGTTGTTAGTATATAAGAGTATAACTCGAACATATAGTAAAAGTAGTGCTAATAAAATAGCCGGTGAGAGGAAATAGATTTAAAACCACTCTCTATTATGACAACAAATTGCCGTACATCAGTGGAGGAAATGGCTTTACTATTATCGGTGGCTCAGTCACACTTGTAAGTGAACAAAACAGCCAGGATTCAAACGCCCTTTTACTCCAGCCTTTCAATGGGCGTTGTGAAACATCGAGAATGCGTAGTCCAGATTTCTTAAAAGGGGTTGTATCCAGTCTAGTTTGTTGAAACAATTGACCCTATGAATTCTATTTTGAAATCATAGTGAGTCCAGAGAATGGTTTCACTATATGAATAGGCTGTATCATGATAGATCAAAATATTATCTCTCGTTGTCAACTATTACCAGTGGTAACACTAAATACTAGCACGCCTCGACACTGCTGGGTTCAACGCCGACCAAGGGTACTGGAAGATTTTTCTTCAAATCATTGTGTTTTATTGTCTTTTCCTCTGGATACAAAATTGTTCAAATTTTAACTGGCCATTTAAGTGTGTAAGTGCAATATTGAATACAATTCTTGACATAGGTTGTTATTTAAGATAACACCTGATAAATTACTAAACACAAGTGTTTTGTATAGTGTTACCTAATAGGGAAATACTATGTAAAAAAATAAGCATATATCTAATATCATTCGTATTTTATAATATTAAAGACTGGAATGATATTATTCAACTTAACTTTTTAAGCAATGCTACGCACTTCACTTCTTACTACCCGTCCGTGCTAACCTCATATTTACACCAAGGGGGCAGAGATGAGGACAGTAAAAATTAGGATTAAATATACCCTCATTTTCGGTTAAGGATAGTGGGAAACCGTTTAGAACAGTGGCTCTGAAACTTTTTTTTTATTCACCCCTTGGTTATGACTATAAGTCTAATGTACCTCCACGCTTAAAGTCACCAAATGACAGGTCAAATGTCAGGTAAACAAGAGAAAATGTCCTTCAGTCGCCTCGAAAATTCCTCGCCACGTTTGTTTCTCTTGTTATTATGACATACAACCCACACCCTCACTGATGCGGCTGTTATATAGGTTATTTGACCGAGCGTAGAAATGACCTGTTTTAACTTAGCCATTTTGTGGCTGCTCAAATGGTTTTTATTTTAATAGCGCATATCAAGTGAAGTGAAATTTAGAATTCTAAGCATTCTATCGACTACATAGGGCCCTTTTTAAATTTTTTACACACATTGCGAGAGTGACGTCTTAAACCACGTGAACATTGGGTGCTCTCTATTAATATAATGTAATATCGAATATGGTATTAATTGCTTCGGTGGCCGCATGATCTAAGGCGCTACTTCCGAAATAGACTAGACTTCCGACGAAGGAGATATCGAGATTTGAATCTTGGTCGGGTGTACTGGGGATTTTTCTAAAATGGCTTTCCACTCTCCCTCCACGCAAATGCGGGTACACTTCCTCTAAATATATCCTTCCTAATCCCTAAAACCACCAGCGTAATTAGTACGTAAGCGTATAGCCCGAACGGGTAGTAAGACACGGTGCTTGAAAAAAAAAAAATGCATTAATTTGTTTTCTGTCTAACTTTATCAAAAAAGGAAAAATCTCATCTAGAAATCCAAAGAGAAATGTTAATATTGTAGTAATGATATTAACATGAGATAATTCTTAACATGATGTAGGCCTAATGTACTTTGCATATTTTTTAAAGAACAAACGGGATTGTTTATAGAAGTAATAGTGTATGTTCATTAGTAAGATCTAGCAGCATTTGTAAAATTAATCCATCATATATTTGAATAGATTGTTGGTGACCTGGTGGTCTAGGGGTAAGGTGTCAGACTTCTGTGCTGAGGTTCACGGGGCTCAATCCTCGGTCCCGGCACAGATTTATACGATTGCCAAACCCTTCCTTCACCTCTGACAAGACATGTGTTAATCACAACTTGTGAATGTGGGGAATGCCAGATCTCCACCGTGGTTCGGATCCCACGTTAAACCGTAGGTCCTCCATTTCATCCCACAATCACCCTACCATTACACATTAGCGTAACGGGTAGTAAGACGCGGTGATAATGATAATAATAATAATAATAATAATAATAATAATAATAATGAATCAATTGTTGACGCAGAGTCCACTAGAAAGACCAAGTGGTGTAGCTGCAATGAGAGCTGTTAAAGAAATATTCAAAGACCCCAAGCTTCAACTCGCTGCTCCACTGTCAATATTCATCGGACTCGAACAAAGCTTTATGCTCGCCGACTTTAGTAAGGTGAGTCTTTATTACAGTCTAATTACCATAGAAAGAACCTTATCTGGCAGCTAGAGAAGTTACTAGATCTTCTATCAAGTGTTCTTATGTTAAGTCATGCGATTTTCAGCTGTAATTTGTGGTAGGTATTATCAATAACTATAAAATAAATATGATAATTTAGCTCATTACACTCTATCCTTATCTTGAACGTTCTATCCAGCCCACTTCATTGCACCATATCCCTATCTTGAGCTAGTTTTATCCAGTCCACCTCATTACACCCTATCCCTATCTTGAGTTAGTTCTATCCAGTCCACCTCATTACACCCTATCCCTATCTTGAGCAATCCCTATCTTGAGCTAGTTCTATCCAGTCCACCTCATTACACCTTATCTCTATCTTGAGCTAGTTCTATCCAGTCCACCTCATTATACCCTATCCCTATCTTGAGTTAGTTCTATCCAGTCCACCTCATTACACCCTATCCCTATCTTGAGCTAGTTCTATACAGTCCACCTCATTACACCTTATCTCTATCTTGAGCTAGTTCTATCCAGTCCACCTCATTATGCCCTATCTCTTTCAGGTCCATTTTAATGTTATCTTCCCATTGGATTTGTCAGTTAGTACCTGGAACAAGGTTATATATTATTTAATTCACGCTGCATTTTCTGCCCACCTTAATCTACGAGACTTGATTACCCTAACAAAGTTTTGTGATAACTAAAGTATATGTAACTCATCATTATGTAACCTTCTCCACTCCCAGTATCCTCATCTCTTTTTGGACCAAATATATTTCTAAGCATCTGGTTTTAGAACACCCTACATTTGGTTTACGTCATATAAGGTAAGAAACCACATTTCACACCCATATAGAACAACCGATAAAATTATTCCTTTTTATATTCTTAGTTTTACATTCCTTGACGTCAGGTGAGATGACAACAACTTACTGACCGAATAATATGATACATTTCCTGACTGTGTTCTTTTCTTAATTTAAAATCTAATATAGTTATTGCTAGTTAAAATTGTTCCTAGATATTTCAACTCATCAGCTCAATCAAATGATATGTTGTACGCAGTATTCTCTAAATTATCGACCCCAATCTGTGTTATCTATGTGATCAAATCATGGAGTTATTTTATCTATACGTAGGAGCTATCTTGACGTGCAACTGAAGCCAACCTAGACTCAGTGAATGTTAGGGTAAGGGGGTGTAAATCATACCAGGTGGCGTGTGTCTGCTTGCATTTCCTAGCAAACAGTCATGATTATATAGACCTATACGTTTCATAACTTATATGTTCTATGTTTAATGTATTTAATAAACCAAGAAACAAAATACTAAGTATTTTACAATTTCCCCCTTCCCAAACGGAATTATTCTGTGCATAAAAGTTACTATTTTCACAATCTACTAAATTTAGGTAAGTTACAACAAAGCTATTATGATATTTTTTAATACTACAATAGTCAAAAAATGATTATATATAAATTTTAGCTCGAGCATACTGTAATTTTAAGCCAATTTATTAATATTAGCAACACCAATCAACATTTTCGGCTAATTTGAATTTTCAGGCACTTGTTATTGCCCGAAATACAAAGTAATCTTTTATGTGTTTTTACATAAAAATAACGCAAATTTATTCAACATTTACATCCTACTTACATAAAGCATCTAAAAGCTCTCAATCGGGCTGTGTTCTAATTCAAGTTAGCGTGCGTTCCTTTTTTCCCTATGCTTCCCATGTTAAACCGGCGGCCGGTTGCCATACTATGACGTATAGCGGCTCAGCCCGTCTCTCCGTGAGGGGGGCGTGGCTGGCTTCACTTTCTCGCAACGCTACAGCATAGGGATGGCCTCTCCATATATATAATAGCTCCATGGTTCAAATACGTAGTCTTTTCAGAGTTAATTTCTAAACCTATTTCCTAACTAACCTCTAATAAAATGTCTGCATTTCTGGCCACAACTTCCTTACTTATTACCTAACAAAGCTAAACCATCTGCAAACACTAATATCTGTAGTGTGCCGTTTAATGCCAATACTTCCCTACTCTCTTGCATTACCCTAATAGCATACTCTAAGGCTAGATTAAAATGTAATTGGACAAAGTGCATCTCCTTGTTTCAACCCATTATGTATCAATGTTGACAGCAAACAAAATGTGTTTGTGGTTTCTAAAATGTTCTTTCTATGAATCTTGGATTGTACATGATTATTAGAGAAGCAATTTTCTGTCAGATAATTAAGACCAAGGAATTAACTCGTACCATGCCTTCGGATGACTCTTGGGAATCTGAAGTAGGAAAGAAAATACTGCGTTTCACTTGATTAAAAGGGAGGAAGTAATTATTAAAATGAACAAATTACTACTTAGATAGATTTAAAGAGCTTATAGGTTAATTGAGACGTTGAGGATTGAAACAAATAAGGTAATTGAAACAATAATTTTGATAAAGAAAGGTATTTCAATGAATATTCCCAAGATAATAGCATACTAGTGGGCTTTACAACATTTTAGTTTAATTCCCTATTCTTGTGATATCTTCTTAAACAAATGAGCCACGATAAGATAAAAAATTAAATAATTATTTTTTAATATCAACCTGATTGAATTCATCATATAATACGATGATATATAATATTGGTGACCTGGCGGTCTAGGGGTAAGGTGTCAGACTTCTATTCTGGCAGCCGGGGTTCAATCCTCGGTCCCGGCACAGATTTATCTGATTACCAAACCACATTTCATCTCACAATCACCCTACCATTACACATTAGCATAAGTGCGTATAACCCGAATGGGTAGTAAGACGCGGTGCTAATAATAGTAATATATAATATGTAGCACTGCGTCTTACTAACCGTTCGGGTTATACACTTTAAGTACTAATTACGCTAATGGATTAGGAATTGGGAAGGGTGAATTAGAGGATGTGAACCAGCATTTGCGTGGAGGGAGAGTTGAAAACCATTTAGGAACCCCCCCAGTTCACCCGACCGAGATTCTAACCTTGATCTCCCCATCCTCAGCAGTCGAGCTCAACACGACTAGCGCGTTAGCCAACTACGCCACCGAGGCGGGTAATACGATGATGAAATAGGAAACAGTCCAAGTTGGTTTCTATTTAAACCTACAGGGAACATATAACAGAATTCAACAAATATGACACCCGCTTCGGTGGCCGCATAGTCTAAGGCACTACTTTTGGAGTAGACTAGCCTGCTGTTGACGGTGAGATTGAGGTTCGAATCTTGTCAGGTGTTCTGAGGGTAATTTTTCTCAAATGGTTTCCACTTTCCACTTTATATTAACGAAAATGAGGATATACTTCCTATAAATATAACATTCATAATACCTAAAACTATTAGGGTAATTAATACATAAGCGTACTGCCTGAATGGGTAGTAAGACCATTTGACAATCTATTGCTGTTTTAATATTTGGGTAGAATGGAACGCAGGTTAAGCTATGTGTTTTTATAGTTTTTTATAATAAACATATATTTTAACTAAAATAAATAAAGTTTTGCTCCACTAGAAACATTTAGTATAATCTTCTACACATGGTGAGATCAACAATAATTCTTGTTTATAGCTCATTGACATTGAGGAATTTGACCAAAACTTTTTTTCTCTTCATTTAAAATGTTTATGTTCAAACCGATTATGATCATGACAAATATTCCAAAAGCGGTTGGTATTATGTGTATAAAATTAAAATAAACATATCTACTATAATAATATTTTACCTATTTAGGACAAAAATGTGTTTTATTAATAAAACTGATAAAATACTCAGCTTAGCTCACATACCCAACCACTGTAGCTTAGGTATTTACAATGACCATATATTTATAATTTAATTGCATTAACTTTAATTAAAAATTCTCCAGCCATTACTTACCCCCCATAAATCTTTATTTTCGTTCCCGTGCCCTTAGTTTGTATAATTATTAATGGCTTAAAGCAGTTGTTTTTAACCTTAGTTTTGTTTTAATACCTCCTGATTGGTAAACATTTATCCCAAGTACACCTAGATTTTTTTTAGTTAATGGATTAAATTTCTTATGCCTGTTCTTACTATTTTTTTAAAATAATTACTTAGTTTAGAAAGCAAGTGTTTTATTTTGATTAAAACACTTCTTCAGGCATGATTAGTTTAATATTTTACATGTCAAGCTACAAAACGTAAAACACATTTAGGTCAGTTAAAATTCAAAAACTTTACATATCACCAAAATAGAATTTATTTAAAGGCTAGACAGAATCATATAAAAAAAACACGAAAGGGAATACAAGGTTCATATTTTAATGAACACACATAAACAATTATTATTGCTAGATAGTTATAAGCCTGGGATTGTTTCAAGGACGTGTCGTACAGAGCGTACTTTGTACCCATTGTCACACATGCAGCAGAAACACGAACAGTGATTGTAATAGACTAAGAAAGTGGAGGCCATGGGAATGAAGTTTGTTAGGAGCACGTTATCTTTCACGAGGAGAAACAAGATTAGGAATACAGTTAGCTGAGAAAGAGTAGGAGTACAGGGAGTACATAAGATAGTAGAGGAAGCAAGACTGAGATGGTATAGACATGTAATGCGGATGGAGAAGAAAAGAATGCCAAAGAAAATATCGGAAATCAAGTATGAGGGAAGAATACCACAAAGGAGGCCAAGAAAGAGATGGAAGGAGCAAATAACAGAAAGTGTTCAAGTGATAGGAGAAGAATGGAAGAAATTAAAGGAGGAATGGTGGTAGAGGAAGATGGAGGCATTTTACTAAACTGACCCGGCCACAGGCTGGAAACAGTTGATGATGATGATGATTTTTTTGTAGAAAACAGTTTTATTTTTAACAAAGCATTCAGTTGGAGCAGGGAATAAAGTCTGCCATCATTTATTTATTTTTAGGTACCATTTAGCTTTTTTTTTGTATCAGTATCAAAAAGGATTCACTTACTCCAGATTCAATATTTTAATTAATTTCATCTTCTTACTTTTGTTTTCTTATTTATTATGTGTTGCTAGTTCTCTGAGGAAATACTTGATCCGTGTTCAGGGTAATTACTGGTACACCCAATGGGACTAGACTATTGAGAAGACTAAGACGCAGATGGGAGGATACTATTAGAATGGACCTGAAAGAGAAAGGGCGTAATGAGGTGGACTGGATAGAGCTAGCTCAAGATAGTGATAGGTGTAATGAGGGGGACTGGATATAACTAGCTCAAGCTAGGGATAGGGTGTAATGAATTAGACTGGATAGAACTAGCTCAAGATAGGGATAGGGTGTAATGAGGTGGACTGGATAGAACTAGCTCAAGATAGGGATAGGGTATAATGAGGTGGACTGGATAGAACTAGCTCAAGATAGGGATAGGGTGTAATGAGGTGGACTGGATAGAACTAGCTCAAGATAGGGATAGGGTGTAATGAGGTGGACTGGATAGAACTAGCTCAAGATAGGGATAGGGTGTAATGAGGTGGACTGGATAGAACTAGCTCAAGATAGGGATAGGGTGTAATGAGGTGGACTGGATAGAACTAGCTCAAGATAGGGATAGGGTGTAATGAGGTGGACTGGATAGAACTAGCTCAAGATAGGGATAGGGTGTAATGAGGTGGACTGGATAGAACTAGCTCAAGATAGGGATAGGGTGTAATGAGGTGGACTGGATAGAACTAGCTCAAGATAGGGATAGGGTGTAATGAGGTGGACTGGATAGAACTAGCTCAAGATAGGGATAGGGTGTAATGAGGTGGACTGGATAGAACTAGCTCAAGATAGGGATAGGGTGTAATGAGGTGGACTGGATAGAACTAGCTCAAGATAGGGATAGGGTGTAATGAGGTGGACTGGATAGAACTAGCTCAAGATAGGGATAGGGTGTAATGAGGTGGACTGGATAGAACTAGCTCAAGATAGGGATAGGGTGTAATGAGGTGGACTGGATAGAACTAGCTCAAGATAGGGATAGGGTGTAATGAGGTGGACTGGATAGAACTAGCTCAAGATAGGGATAGGGTGTAATGAGGTGGACTGGATAGAACTAGCTCAAGATAGGGATAGAGTGTAATGAGGTGGACTGGATAGATCTAGCTCAAGATAGGGATAGAGTGTAATGAGGTGGACTGGATAGAACTAGCTCAAGATAGGGATAGGTGGGGTACTTTTGTAAGTGCAGTAATGGTCTTTCGAGTCCCTAATGCCATAGAGTAAGTAAGTCACTTGCTCTCACTAATTTATTTAGTTTAACTCACATTTTATTATTATTTTAGTTTCTCTTTTTTAGTACAGTACAGTGCAGTAATGAAATCATTTTTAAAACACTTTATAATATTTAAATATCTGTAACATATCCATAATATTTCGTGTCGTTTTTCCAGTTCTACGTGGTCTGTGCGTTAGGCGTTTCCAACATCAGCTTTGTGTTCCTGAGCCTAGGATTGCTGCAGTCCATAGCTGCGTTCACACTCAGCATGCTTCTGCAACACATACGCAGATTCTTGGTCATTGGTGAGTGGAATGTCAAATATTGATAGCACGCACTAGTGTACACGCGGACTAGGCATCAAGCTCATCTTCTCTACTTGGCCAGGGCCGGGAAAGTCAAAGCTTTAATCCTGGCGGGGGTGGGAGAGGGAGGGGGGTGATGATATATTTTTTACCTCCTAAATGATTTCATACTCTCCCTCTACCAAGATTCAGATACATTTTATTTGAAATTATCTTACCTAAACACAAAAATATAGTTAAATGCGTAAAACTCGCTTCGGTGGCCGCTTGGTCAAACGCACTACTCTAGTGTTGGACTATACTGCTGAAGACGGGGAAATCGGGGCTCAATTCTGGTTGGGTGCACTGAGTTTTTTTTTACCTAAATGGTCTCCCACTTTCCCTCCATGTTAATGCGTGTGCACTTCCTCTAAATTAAACCTTTCATACCCAAACCACATTAGTATAGCTAGTGGTGACCTGGTGGTCTAGTGGTTAAGGTGTCAGACTTCTATGCTGGCGGCCGAGGTTCAATCCTCGGTCCCGGCAAAGATTTATCTGATAACCAAACCCTTCCTTCACCTCTGACAAGACATCTTGTGAATGTGAGGAATGCCAGGTCTCCACCGTGGTTCGGATTCCACGTTAAACTGTAGGTCCTCCATTTCATCTCACAATCACCCTACCATTACACATTAGCGTAAGTGCGTATAACCCGAACGGGTAGTAAGACGCGGTGATAATAATAATAATAATAGTATAGCTAGTACTGTACCTAGGCATATCTAACACCCTAGCTCAGTGGGTAGCTTCTCTGTCTAGTAAGCTAAGGGTCCCGGGTTCTATTCCCAGTATATCCGAAAAAATGTATCATTGCTGAATTGTGGGTTTACCCATTCAAAGTGATAAATTAACGGGCGAGGACTGGATGTTGCGGCTGTCCTAGTCTTAAGTTAGATTATAGGACATATGAAGCTACGACAGGTCTAGCAGGCCGGTAGTGGTAAACGTATGGCTTGAATAAAATACTGACCCAGGTCACAGACTGGACATAAAAAAAAGTACATCCAACAATTTATTTTTTCTATTGGTTATTAAAAGACCGTATTGAATTTAGTTTATTTAAAAAAAACTATAATACAGTATTTATCTTATTGTATCCAAGCTAGCATTTAAATACGTTTAAATGTGGTTGATATTATTTGTGCATTACATCTTATCACCCACACTGTCCTAATGGTAGAAGGAGACATAAGGTAGCATTTCAGAAGTTTTACACCCAAACTTAATTTGAAATATAACGTGAAACCATCTAGTATAAATCTCTTTCAGTACTCCAGACAGGGAATCGAAACCAATACCTCCCCGTCAACGGCAATTAAGTCTATTACTTGAATGCCACCTTAGAGTATGCGACCGCCGATGCTGATAATTTAGTTATAAATTATAAACTAATATAAACTTTAAATTGAGTTATCAATGTGTCTAGAATTGTGCGAAGTGCATCACTCATTTGATCTGCATGAGGGAGTTTCCGGTGAACCGGTAACATGGGCAGAACTTTTACAATGAAGCAATTAATATTATTATTATTTTTGTATCTGCCCAGATGATGATGATGACCAGGGCCCAGCTTTTGATGACAAAAACTTATCAAAAAAGGACCTTAAAATTCTAAAAAAATTGGCCTAAAAATATGAACAAAGTGTTGTAACAAAATGCACATAACTAGATCAAACACATGTTTTACAAATGTAAACTAAAAATTATCCATACAATGAATTGTTTAACAAGTAAACTCTTGTATTCTGCTAAACATAATATAGATTTGCTAATTTTATTTGCTTCAGAAGTAATATCTACCCCCCCCCCC
>CABFVX010005860.1:16407-35903 GCA_902151425.1 Timema shepardi
CCCCCACACACACACACACACAAAGCAACCCGCTACACTCTACAGTCTAGTTGCAGTCTCACCAGGAATGTTTATTTTACAACCAGATAAGCAAAAAGGACATTTCTAAAATATCTATAGTATTAAAATATATACTTATTTAATACGAATTCCATAAAAAAAACTCAAAAATAGCTAAAATAGACTTACAAAATTCTAAAAAAAATTACTAAAAATGACACTTCAAACAAAAAAAATACCAAAAATTCTAAAATGACAAAAAATTACCTATGTTTAAAGATAAGGTGGCCCAATGGCTAAATAATTTTATAATAATGGAAATTGATAAAACTAAAGAAAAGGGGAAAATAAACTAACAAGAATAAATTTGATGAAGAAAGCCCACGCAGGGTAAGAGGAAAAATGTAGGCAGAATCCATTTCACAAATGTGAAGTCTTCTTCCTTTCTTCTGTCTTATATATTAGAATGGTGACCTGGTGGTCAAGGGGTAAGGTGTCGGACCTCTGTGCTGGGATCCAGGGTTCAATCCTTGGTCCCGGCACAGATTTATCTGATTACCAAACCCTTCCTGGTGAGATTGTAACTAGACTGTAAAGTGTAGAGGGTTGCCTTGTGAGGGGGTAGCTATTACTTCTGCAGCCACGCCTTTGTCCGTTATCATGGGGCAAACATCCGGACAGACATATGAAATGTCAAAGTGTCGAGTTATAACAGGACCTCGCTACTCTCAGCCAATACTTCTCCTTTCACCATGTTCCAATATTTCCTGTTTCTATGACTGAAAGGTTTGTGACTTTGCCGACATTTTTCAGAAGCATACTCCCTCTCAGCCGTCAACTTTTTATGATGAGATTTAAATTTAATTATTTTAATTGGCTTAATTAATTAGATAGCCCCTCATTCTCTTGTCAATAATATGAGTTTGGAGTGGTCTTCTCTGGTTTTTTAAAAACTAATCTATTCATCCTTTAATAAACTGCTTGAAAATCGATTAGTAAGATGAGTGGATCTTATTTGAGATGATTCATCATTTTGTGTCCACTGTTATACCTAATCATCTTGGAAGCTAAATCATGTATGAATTGCTAACCGCAGAAAGGAAACATGTCCACAAAATATATAATATTGAGTTATTTACAAATTTATAGCCTCTATTTGGTGACGTCACTTTAAAATTGACATTAATAGCAGAGCGGGAACGAGCCCTGAAATGCAAAATATTTTTGGTTCCTCCTGAACAATTTTTATACATGCTTCCTTTCTGAAGTTTACAATATATATATTGCTTACTACCCGCATCGGTGGGCATGGGAACAAAGAATAATGTCTCGTCTTGTCTGGTTTTCCAATTATTGAGAGATCGAATTTCGAATTCCGGCCGAGTACATCGAAGGGGATTTTTACTAAATTGTTTTTCACTCAGCTTCTATGCATTTGAGTGTGCACTTGTATATTCTTCATTAAGCTACGGCCATACTTTTGACCCTAATCTCTACGACCAAAAACTCCGTGAACAGGTTATTAATAATATTAAACTATAATTACAATTATAAAAGGGGAAAAAAGAATATAGGGAGTAAGGTTTAAAATATTATTGATCAGTTCAAAATTACAATAAAAATTAAAATTGACCCAATATTTTCAGCAAAATTTAATAAAAGAACATCAATAAAATAAAATTGTAAAGATAATTTAAATTGAGTGAACCTTTTAGGATTTAAACCCCTTTAAAATGTTGATCTTGGTTAACGACTTTTTTTTTAATAATATAAATTATTAATATTATTATTATTATTATTATTAGTAGTAGTAGTAGTAGTAGTAGTAGTAGTAGTAGTAGTATTAGCACCGCGTCTTGTTACACCAATGTACTAATTACGCTATCTTGTTATGGATTATGGCACATTGAATTTAGAAGAAATAATAATATTTAGCACCGCGTCTTACTACCCGTTTGGGCTATACGCTTTAAGTACTAACTACGCTAATGTATTAGGAATTGGAAAGGTTGAATTAGAGGAAGGGAACCCGCATTTGCATGGAGGAAGAGTGGAAAACCATTTAGGAAAAACCACCCCCAGTTCACCCGACCGAGATTCGAACCTCGATCTCCCCGTTCTCAGCAGTCGAGCTTATCACGACTAGCGCGTTAGCCAACTACGCCACCGAGGAGGGTCAATTAATTTATAAGAAGTGCACCCTCATTTGCTTGAAGGGGAAAATCACCCTCAGTACACCCAACCCGGTTTCGAACCCGGACCTCGTCGTCGTCGTTAGTCTAGCATATTGCGAGAGAGACGCCTTAGACCCTGCGGCCACCGAAGCGTGTTTCACAACATATTGTCAAGATTGTAAACCGCCTCCGGAACGTATTCTGATGACTTAACTCTCTAACTCATATTGTAATGTAAATATTATCCAGGCAGAAAGTTTGTCGGTAATAACAATATTCACTATCGAAATAGTGACAATAAATCTAAACAACATGCACAAATTACTTATTCAGTTCCTACTAAGCTCGTTACCGCAAGTGTTAAAACAACAATGTTTGTAACTCAAAACGAAGCAAATTGTCAGTAAACTAGACCCACTCCTGGTGATCAATTACAGGAGTCTTATGTCTAACTTGGGTAACTCAACTGCAGGGAATCAACAATAGAAACTATATAGTGCAAGTCCGATCTCGTTCTGCTTTAGAACTTAGTGACGGAGGTCAGTTCTCGTGAACTGAAAGGATCACGCACGACCAATGTGTGCAGTTAGCTAACTTACATACACATCTATAAACCGTAGAGTGAAGCCACCATGCATAGGCATGGCATACCACATAATCCGAACACACTTTTCAGAAAATGGAGGTAAAAAATTAGAGTCAAACAAAATATATTTTATTATTTAACAAGTTCAGAGTCAAAATATAATTGTAATAAACAGTGATGTCTGATAATAAATGTTTAATATTTACATATTGTAATCAACACAATGCGTTTTCCTGTAACTAACAAAAATTACAGTACATATCACGTGTTAAACATCAGTTAAATACATGATTATTTGACTAAACTCATTCAACCATGGTTTAAAATGCATGAAAATACTGTATCCTGTATGCTCCCGGTTAATCCGAACAAACTTCGGTCCCAATTAATTCGGATTAATAATATTTTAATGTATATAGGTTCGTGTATGTTATTTTAACGTTTGTCATAATATAATCTTTCTAGTACTTTCTTCAATAAAATCCTTAAAATCCAGTTTCTATTCACTCATCTCAATTGCTCCTTATCCTTCCCTTCACGAACATCCCTAACAAGAAGAGTTCAGCGACAAGATGATTGATTTATCGCCTTGGGATAAAAATAGATGCCAATAGTCGTTAGTTTACACTTCCTGTTAAGGATTATGTCGGCCTGATAAACATCGAAATATACCTAGAACTATCACAAACTAACAGAACAGATTTTAATTGGATATCAACTACAAATAAGCAACAACCGAATTTAACCAAGCAAATGGGGAAGAAATGAGAAAGATAGAATTAAGAACATTAATGTTTAAGGCGATTGACCCTTTTCATTTGGCGTGGAAATGCATAGTCATTGGAACAAACGGTTATCTTCAAGAATTTTTATTGTTTTGCAATTTTCTTTTCGGAAACGGTTTGTTCAAGAATAGAAGCATGTTGTTTAAGTTATACTTTTTATAGATACACCTCCTTCACAATTTTAACAGTGATCAAATATCAATAATTTTGACATTTTTCAATAGAAAACTGCCGGCCGCATAACAAAAAATAAGAAAATGCAACAATTAATAAACATCGATACATTTTCTTAGAAGGGGTGTTGAAAATATTAACATAAAAATTTCACTCTTTCTCGAGAAAACTGATATTTTCAAAAGAATGATTTTTCCGCAAGACCTGTCCGATAGCTAGTGCCATCTACGGTTTCCGTGATCCATCTGTTCTCGTTGGCGCGGAAGGATACTTTGGTCGGTTGTGAAGCCACACCACGCTTTTCACCCTCCCGCTCACCATCCCACAAAATAGGTTTTAGACCTGCACTCGACTGGACCAAGGACCTTAAGGGAAAGGGGGAAACAGTTTAGGGTGAAAACACCCTGCCGGGATTTGAATCCTGACTTTCCCATCACCGGTAAACCAGATCAGATGAGCCTTAACGTTTAGTCCACGTAGCTACCGATGAGGAATCAAATAATTAGACTTACGTACACACATTCATTTTACTATACTTTAATGTGTAAAGTTCTAATTTCTAGTAATGTCTCGGCGCTCTAGAAGTAGCAGTAAATTATTTTTATTCGAGTTGTAAATTAAAATCCCTCCCTATAGCAAGATAGACTTACAAATAACTACTTGTTAATCCATTGATGATTGAACTCGACCAACAATTAAGTGTTTAAGAACCTTCACGGTCGTTTAATCAGGAAATTAAACACACGATTACGATCGAATTCGCCAATCAAATCGAAGTGGGGTATTATTCTGCTTTAAGAGGACTGCCTCGGTAAGCGAGAAATGGCCGCGCAGACTCTCAGCTTTAAAGTAATATATTTTAGTTTTACGATTCATTATTACCAAATATGGTTCACGCAAAAATAAAGTCGAAAGGTTCAAACAGTGATCTTTTTTCTTTACAAATCCATTGGTTGAGTTTTATTAAATAAAACAAAATGTGTCAAAAATGTGACATAATTTACTTTCAACGACCTTCTAAGCCTATTAGCGGAGCTATGAGAAAAAGGACTCTAGATTTAGCCTTCCTCTAACAAATACAGTTTTTTTTATAGGATCACAACAGAAAATTTTAAGATATTCAAGAACCAGCAGCGAGCTTTCCTATTTATCTTGAGATAAGAAGCTTTTTAGTTTTCTTTCCCGTCTTTCATATTGACATAACAAGTTATGGTTGTAGGCTAAGGGCTAAAGGAAGTATAAGCTTATACAAAATAGAGAAGTAGTTCCATAAAAGGACACAGACCATTGTATTTTAATACTCGTGGTCTTCTCGTTAACCAAGGCAGACGTTGCCTACCTGTGACGTCACGTCAAGTCAGGAAAATATGTATTAGCATATTATTCACTAAGCTTTAAAGATATAAAATTGAAAACCAAACCATAAATGCTTAAATAATTCTAAAAATGGTATTTCATTATCACTAAACTATTTATTGATCTTGAAGTAGTGTTTTTTCTAACGCATTTTTTTAAATCACCCACATCTTAGACTATTTGGCTTATTCACGAAAATGTCCTGTAGGAGTTTTACTGCCAGGATGTAGATTAAAAATTGGTCTGGTCAAGAAAATATCCTCTAGGAGTCTTCCTGCCAGGATGTGGATTAAAAAAGTCCGTGGTAGCATTTTTCTATCTAGAATAAGAAACAAGAAAAATGTAATTTCAAAAAGCAACTCAGTGTTTTCAAGGTGCAAATAGTATAGTTAGTGTGTAATCTCGTCAGAGGAAGAGGGGAAGTGTTATTAGTAGATAAACAAGAGGACTAACAAGGTGAACTACTAATGTTCTTCCCTCTCTTTCTATTTCGTACATTGGTGTGTCCAAGTGTGATAATGCTTATACTGCTTAGGTGCGTCCAGTTAGGATGCAATTCGCTTCACAAAATAGCTTCGAAATCTTCACGTAGTCACCATCGATGATCCCAACAACTGTAAATTTTGGATGAATAGAAACAGTATATATCTAAATTTAGCGTATCTTTTATGAATATAGAAAAAACTATTTCTTTCATTTCAATTGTACCTTCCTCTAAGGAAAATCATAGAAAACTAAGCTAAGATTAGACGTTTTGTTTGAGCTGCATATCCAACCATCTAGCTAGGTCACGTGGTCTATGGATTGTTTTGAATAGTTGTTCAATATCAACGCACGTGACATTTTAAGAAATTTAAAATATTGATTTAATTATATTTTCAGTCAAATACTATTTTTTTATTATTATTTGAGATACTAACCGGCCTCGTGATGTAGTGTACCTGACTACGAGGCTAGAGATCCCTGGTTCGATTTCCAGCTGATACCTTGGCTATTCTTTCCGAAAGGGGAATCACCCCAACAGTCACCATGGTTAGGTTAGTCAGGCTTAAATTAGGTTTAATAGTTTCCACTGGTTCTACAGCCTCATATTAAATATCACCCACATACTCATTATCACCATCACCTCATCTCATCGGAATATGGAAAGAGCCTCCATAGAAAAGATGTACGATTAGTACATTCGGGCAACGGTACATTAGTACTGGATTATCTTTTCACAAACTGGGCGACAAATGATTCAGCCCATACACGCCATATTTGTTTTTATTATTTAGCACCACGTCTTACTACCCGTTCGGTTTATACGCTTAAGTACTAATTACGCTAACGGATTAGGAATTTGGAAGGTTGAATTTAGATTAAGTGAACCCGCATTCACATGGAGGGAGAGTGGAAAACCATTTAGGAACCCCCGTTCACCCGACCAAGATTCGAACCTCGATCTCCCCGTCCTCGGCAGTTGAGCTCAACATGACTAGCGGGTTAGCTAACCACGCCACCGAGGCGGGTTTCAATATTATTATCTGCGGTATTTAACTTGAACTTAATGAACCGACATATTTTTAAGCAAACGACCTATAAACAACTTAGATCTAAAATAGACATATCACCAAGCCCCCCAGCCTAACTCAACACTTTGAAAGTTAAAATCCACATTCCAAAAATGAAAAAAAAGACCATGTCGTGAATTGAAATCGGTATCCTTAGGTTAGACACGTCCGCATCTTACTATCCGTTCGGGTTATACGCTAGCGAAGGTATCATCGTACTTGAGCGATGTAGAAATTAGAGAATATTACACACACGCATTTGTGTGGAGGTAAAGTTGGGAGGGGTAAAAACTCTCAGTCAAAATCCCTTGACGGGATTTGAACCCTGACCTCCCCATTACCGATAAAACAGGCTGGATGGACATAACGTTTTCCGTGTGTACACCGATGCGGGTTTCAGTCAAATAAAATTATTGTGAAATTATTATATCGTTGATTTTTTTTTATCGGACGTAAATGACAATCCATTACTACAGTAAAGAATGATTGAACTTATCAATTATTATTGAACCCGTGAATAATAAATAATATCAAACAAAATACACAACACAATCATTTCTAGAGAACGTCTAGTCTAAAATGACAACGTGGCTGGCTGGGGTTGTTGTTGGTGGGGACTAACAAACAATTTCATATAAAAGTTCTTGTGAATCGGTAATGCAATATTAGTAGAACAGAGCCGCTCAGAAAGTCATATCGTATACCTCTTGGCATCATTTGCTTTCCTAATTAGAATTCCCGCAACAATCCTTTGAATCCTCTACCTCCCCAAACAAACTACACAAGAATGAACATTATTTACAAAGGGGAGTGAGCAATCAACATGGAATGTATTCAATTCTATTAGCTTCAATATAAGAGGTATGGTCGGTTCACTAATTTTTGAACTTTAATTGGGAGCTCAACACAATAAGGTGGAAATGTAGGAGACGCGAGAAAAGAAAGATCAATCAGTGTTTTTGCAATTGTATAGCAACACTTTTTTTTTGTCAAAATAAATGTCTTTAGTACAAACGTAGAGATTATTTTTCTTCAAATGGTGATATCAACAGTAGTTGAATATCTGTCAATGCTTTCCTGGAATTTAATGACAACTGTTGATATCATCATGGTAGGAAAAACAATATTATTTTGTACTAGATTTTTTTTTATTTTGTGAAAAAAAAATTGCTATAAAAACTGCAAAAACGCTGGCCTTTTCTCGTGTCCCTTACATCCACACCTTAATAGATCTAAGTTGTTTTTCCAACTTGTGTGGCCACATAGCCTAAGCCTCACTCAATTTGGCACAGCCGATGATGGTGAGATCGGGATTCAAATCCCAATAGGGTGTACTTAATGTGAGTACACTTCCTTTAAATGTAACCGTTCTCATTTCTAACACATTAATCTGAACGGGTAGTAAGACGTGGTGCTAATATGTATTTGTTACATTATGCATTTGTATATAGTAGGATTCAGATACGAAAGATAGTATCTTACAGTTACAAAAGTTACTAAAACTACTTTCACATATTTACTCGTATACGTCAATTCATGTAATCACAAGCTGTCACTTCAGCACAAATAAATAAATAAATAAAATTGTATCAATGTTTAGTGTGGGAAAAAAATTGGTATCATCTAAAAGTTCCTTTATAGCAGAATCTATACTTTGACGTAAAAAAATCTCACGTTAAATGATGTATCCATTATTTATTTATTTTAAACAAATAGGAAGAATTTTGAGAGTTGAAAAGTAAATTGAGAAAACGTTTGTTAATATTACTAATTTATATTATAGTTTGTGTAAACTTTAAAAATTTCGAGAAATTGCGATTCAATTTTACATATAAAGTAAGTACTCCTGGGGACACATATTCATAAGTAGCTTAGTGGTCACACAGTCTCGGTCATCGTTTTCACAATGTATTTTATTAGGTGATTATGGAAATAAAGAGGTTTTAATTTGTCTGGTGTGCCAAGGGTTCAATTTCCTAAATAGTTTTCCCACTCTTCGTACCTCAAATGCGGGTAGTATTCCTCTAAATGTTACCTTTCTCATCCTTACCCCATCACTGTAAATAGGTGGATAACCCGGACGTTCTCAGACCTAAAATTCATAATCCTAGTTGAGGAGTTTCCCGCTGGCGGTCCGCGGGCCACTTTCGGCTCGCAAAGTTTCTTGTAAAAGTCATCTACTGTAGTAAATCTGATGTTTTTAGCCGATAAACGGAAAGTTTTGACTTTAATGGGAAGAATCTGTGAAAGCTTCATCTGATGTTAAGTCAGTAATAAACCTAATTGCGTCATATTTTACAATAACTTGTGTATTCTCGTGAGTCTGGTTTCATTTCACCACCTAACTGATTATGATGCAGCCCGCCACAAGATTCATGGATTCAATTGTGCCCTTTGGGCACTTAACTTGGAAATCCCTGGTCAATTTATAAAATATAAGTATATATTTTTATTTTCAATGTCCTTATACATTTGTGCTGACATCTTATTTTACTATAAATTAGGACTTTTTCTGCTCTGTTCATTTTACAATATTCCTTCTATATAGTTAATCTAAAATTTTTACACATAGATTTTCTGGAATACAAGCATATACTACTACTACTACTACTACTAAAACTACTTGTCCTGTTATTGATCATTACCTATTTACCTCAACCTGTGCCTGTTAGCAGCTCAGTCTACTATATACAAATACCATTATTTAATTTATGATAACTTATGACTATACTTTTACCTCTTTCCCCATTAAAGTTAATTGAATATATACATTTTTTAAATTTCCTTTTGATATGCTTGCTTTGTACTTAAATCTATCTTAACCTAAGTTAGGTAGGGAGTCCCATTTTCTTTTTCTTCTCTGGTCACTGCTTACCGTGGCCACTCGACATCCCTGGAGTGCTCGATAGCTCGAGCTCAGCATCACACTTGTTTCCAAGCGGGCAGGGCTCTTCGAGTAAGGAACAACTTTCGACGTATCTTATGTATCCAATTACTTTCCTTCTCCCCTATCCGGTATCCCAGGCGTCCCTGGTTCATCAGCGATATTCATCACTGGTATCCCTGAGACGCCTTTCCTCGGCTAGAGCTCTAGATATTTCCAGAGTACATCAAAATCTAGTCCACCCTACCTTTTATTACACTTTCTGTGATTTGTTTCACCAGTTTGGAAACGTCTCGTCTAAGTTTGATGTTTCTTCTCCGTCTCTCTCGTATTCACTTGTCACTTTTTCCTCAGTGGTTTCTTCCTGTCTGTTTTGTCTCAAGTCTTGGTTCTGTCTTTGTCTTCTTTTTTTAGTTCTTCCAAATGTCTGTTCCTTTCTGCTTTCGATACCCTGTCCGCTATCTCATCGAGGTAGCTCCACCGGTCCACATCCCTCAATATATGGTATATGGCATTGGCTTGTATGGGCAGTAGTAGCTCCGCTATTTCCCTTTCCATAAATATACATTCCAAGGTCACGTGTTCCAGTGTCGCCTCCACTCCTCAACAGCAGCAGATACTGGTTTCACTCAAGTTCATCCTAAAAAGGGACACTCGAGATGGGCCATGCCCTGTGATATAGTGGACAAGTCCCTGGGAAGGTTGAAGATGCTTCATTCTCAGTCTTTCTTGTACGTTCGGAAATAACTGGATTGTCCTTCTACCTGTAGTACTCTCTTCCCAGTCTGCTTGCCATAACTGCCGGTGGGTCTCTCTTATATCATCCTTGGTACTTATACCATTAGCTGTTAATTCCATTACTTTGTCTAATTTCCCTTTTCTGAGCCAATATCCAGCGGCCCTCTTTCGTACCTCTAAGTCTCGGAGCCAGACACCTAGGGTGACACACAGCGCGTTTGTTGGCACAGTTTTGTAGGCCCCAGAAAGTCTCATGAGAATTTTACTCTGAAGGCCTCTGAGTTTCCTTTTAGCTCTGTCCCCTCTCAGTTGTTAATGGGCCATGCCCTGTGATATAGTGGACAAGTCCCTGGGAAGGTTGAAGATGCTTCATTCTCAGTCTTTCTTGTACGTTCGGAAATAACTGGATTGTCCTTCTACCTGTAGTACTCTCTTCCCAGTCTGCTTGCCATAACTGCCGGTGGGTCTCTCTTATATCATCCTTGGTACTTATACCATTAGCTGTTAATTCCATTACTTTGTCTAATTTCCCTTTTCTGAGCCAATATCCAGCGGCCCTCTTTCGTACCTCTAAGTCTCGGAGCCAGACACCTAGGGTGACACACAGCGCGTTTGTTGGCACAGTTTTGTAGGCCCCAGAAAGTCTCATGAGAATTTTACTCTGAAGGCCTCTGAGTTTCCTTTTAGCTCTGTCCCCTCTCAGTTGTTGTGGCCACACTCCTGCTCCATACCCCACTATGGACACAAGCAACGCCTGATTGTATAGTTTAATCAGTTTTAAGGGCAGATGGAGCTTACACTGCCCTATACGGACTATCCCATTCATAACTCACAAGGATCCCCCGCATACGTTGTCCATGTGAGCTAGGAAGCTACGCTTCTCGTCAATCGTCACCCCCAGGTATCTAACAATTTTGCTCCTTCTAATTGTTTGTTCTGCTATCTTAATTATCGGATCTCTCTTAGGCACTCCCCTGAGCACCATGTAGGTTGTCTTGGCCGGCGCCATGCTGAGTCTTACTTTCCTAAACCATTTATCCAAACCGCTCAGTACCTTATTACTTTTTTCTTCCAGGCTCCTCCTAGAACTTACCTCCCCCACTATCAGCAAGTCATCAGCAAAAGTAACCACCCCCACCACCTCAGAGAGTGCTTCAATCTCCAGCAACCCAGCCTCGAGACCAAATCCCAAAATATCGGACCACAGTGCATTCCCACCTTCTCTCTATGTTTTTGCAGTCTCTTACATAGAATTTTCTCCTGCAGTGTTGCACATACACTCATCAAACATATTGGTCTTTACGACTTTGGGAGTTGCGGATTTTTGTCCTCCCCTTTACTGAGAATTACCACTTCGCTCCGCTTCCACAAATTTTGGATTCTGCCCTAAGCCAAACACTCATTCATTAGCTGGGTCATAAAGTGTGCTATTGGTTCAATGATTTCACGAATCACCTCTACCCTCATTCCATCAGGTCCAGGTCCCTTTTTTCTTTTCATTCCTGCTACTAGCCTTTTAATCTCGTCCTGTGTTACTGGTTCCACTATCACGTTTTCATTATTATATTCCATTTTCATATTCTGCCTAGCTCTTTCATTCTCCTCATAACCCTCCTCCGGATTATCATCAGGGAGCAATATATCCATTAGTAGCCTAGCCGATTCCTCCCAGCAAGTAGTCATTCCTCCTTCTAGTTTCTTGAGTGTCGAAATGACAGCTGGGGTATAATCGGCCCTGCTGCAATCTGAAAAGGTACACCCCATGCATTCTTCCCCAATTATTATTGAACAAATCTTTCCCAGCGATCATTTTTAACAATCTTTATTGTATTTTAGAACTCTTCCTTCCTTTGCCGATATATATTCAATAGTAGGAGTCTTCCTGCTGGTTCTAGGCATATTTGGTATTCTCGTCTTGCTTTCCTTGCATACACACGTAGCTTTTGCAGCTGCTCATTCCATGGTCGATTTTCTACACATATCTTGACTTCCTTAATAACTGGTATTGCTTTCCTCATAGCTGCCTGCAAGGCCCACGCGATTTCCTTCGCTTTTAGGTTTATATTGTCTCCCTTTGACACAGGTTGCGGTAATACCAGTTCTCTTCTTAACTTTTCCCAATCTGACTTTTTAAGATTGTAGAGGAGTTGCGTGCCTACATTTTCCCTGTCTACTTTTTTTACCCAGTTCAAAAGCTATCAGATTATGATCGCTGGTTATCTCACAACCATGCACTTGCAAATTCCCTATTAGTTATCTTGCTTTCACATAAAACAAGGTGATATCAACGTTGGAGCTGGCTCCTGCCCTTACTACATACGTTGCAGGATTTCCTGGCTGGTTTACCACCTCCAGATGCATTGATGTTATTGTATCCTCTAGTAGTTTCCCATTTTGATACGCCCTATACCTTCTTATTCTACCATCTTCACTTCTTATATAATTACTATGCCAGAGTGGAGACCTGGCATTTGGATCCATCATGTGTACAGCTGGAATATTAGGGAATGCCTCGTCTATCTTTTCTAGTTGTTCTATATATGGTTCTATTTCCTCTCGGAACTGAAAATACATGTTAACTAGTTAATATCCACCGATCCCAGTTCGAATTTCCACACATATGCATTGCAAAATTAATTAATCCTTGTTACTGTTATGTGCCTGTTGAGCACTATAACGACACTCATCGGTGCCTTCCCATTCGATATAATTCTGCTGTCTTTTGGCATATGGGTGATAATTCAGTTTATGATGCTGTAGGGCTCCTGTAGGCACACAAAATCCTACGCCTTTTCTTCCACCACCTTACTCACTTCTTGCTTCACGATCGCACCTCGCATTGCACTCATTTGTCCTATTTTGATTCCTATTTTCTTGTTGTTGTTTTTTCCCATCACGTATGGTACGTGTGAATGTAACATCTAGGCCATTTCGCTTTTGCATCGAACGCAGTGCACCATGTGCTTGAACGAGGTGCTTATAAACCTCTTTCAAATCCCACTCTTCCTCCCTTCTTTTAAAGACTTTGTTTACAATTTCCCTTAATTTGGATGTATCTGTGGGTAAAATTGTCACTTGTAACTGTATTCTGTCCTGCGCCTCCGGTGTTGGAAACTTTATCATGTTACCTTTCTCATGGCTCTTCCTTACCAAGTGACGAAGTCCAGGTTAAGGTTGTGATGTTCTTCCAATCTTGAAAGCTGAAGGTTTTTCTCTAATTTGGGATAGAGGTGTGGCACTATGTCAGTAATCTTCACGTCCCCTTCCTCTAGATGTACTGTACTATCACAACTGACTCTTTCCACTCCTTGGCATGCCTTTTTTGCTGTCACAAGTTGGTCCATGTCCTCTTTTTCGTATTGTTTCATTTGTTCCTTAGTATATCCTACTCCTTTCCTTCACAGTTTCCACACCATTCCACCTATTTTCTTCCCGTCTCTTTCAGTTTTGGCTTTATCTGCCACAATGACCGATTATATTGTTTTAGACTTTTCCTCCACACTTACTATTCCTGACCTTACCAATACTGATTCCTTATTTGGGATGGATACCTTTTCTAATACAGTCTCAGCTATTCCAGTCTTTAATCCCCTTTTTTCCTCCACCTTAATTTCCTTCGATTTATTATTTATCTCTTCTCCTGCCCCTATAATAAGGTAGTTCCCCTGTAATCGTACATTAATCACTCGGTTGTGTAATTGGGCTATGTATGTAGAAGCTTCAGAAGCAGAGTCTCCTGTTGACCCATAAAGGCCATCCCAGAATTCATTTCCTGGCCAGCTATTGCCATTCCATGCAGAGCATGTGATCAGGAATCCTTGATTTTTCATCTCTCCATATTTTTTGTATTTTTCATACTTTTCATATGGAGGCCTCTTGCTAGAGGTTATTAGCTTTTCCTTTTTTTTACACATTTCCTCATGGTCCCTGAAATGTTCCATTATGCCATCCATCCACAGAAATTCGATGTAATCTCTCAATTTAGTTCTGGCTTTTCTATCAACTAGCTCATCTATTATAATCTTTTCTCCTACCCTATAGTAGTGTTATTGCTGATAAATAGACCCACACCAAACTCCCATACCAAATCCTATTACTTGCAGGTGTACTGGTTTTCCCTAACTTTTTTGCCGAATGTTTGGCTTCTGCCAGCAGCATTTCCACTATTATCCTTATTCTAAATTCATAGATTACACTCGAGATGGCAGGGCAAAAATTTGTCTCTATGTGTTCTTCCTCAGTTACCTTTGCAGAGGATATAAAGTACACCATTATTCACTTAAAGACACCTTCGGCATCCTCAAGTCCACAGTACAGACCATCTCCTTTTCCTGAATATCTCAAGTTTGGCCCAACCAACCCTACTATTGCTCCCTCCTGTACTATATTCCCATCTCTTCAAGGTATCCCCATATCTTTCCTTTCTCCCCCATTTATAAATTTAGTCAGAGAAGATGCTCCTATCAGCCCAGATAACACCACCTCGTAGTTCCGGAGATAGTACATGCTTTCATTTTGCGTTGCAGAATACCGCGAGAATTCTCTTCCTCTGGCATCATCAGCACTTTCCAACCTCTCTTCCTGACCGTATGCATATTTACACCTACACATTAACATTCTGCGCATGAATGCTTCTATATTCATCTTTGAGTAGAATGCTCGTGTTAGATCCGGACCGTATTGGCTTAGATATATTCCAAGACTTCCTTGTACAGCCCAATAGACCATGGGTGTATCACTATATCTGCAGAATTTACATGCCTCTCAACAGTCTTAATGTTCAGCTCTTCCTCCTTATACAATATCCCTATATCGACCGATTCCAGCGGAACATTGTGCAAGGCTATATTTTGAAGAAATACATGCACATTACTAATATTCTTAACATTCAGAGGTTCACTCATACTTTTTTCACCTGATTTATCTGTTCCCTCCCCAGATTTTATTACTAAGTGATTGGTCTCTTGAGTTCTCTTATCCTTTTCTCGATATTGTTTTGCCCTAATCATATTCCTCTTCACTCTGGAGGGGAGTTTGGTATAGCTTGAATGGATATTAAGATTTTGTGACAAACAAATTTAGGAAAAGTGTAATGTTCTAACATGTTTGAGTTTGGGTCTGCTTTGAGCCAATTTATACCAAGCTTAGTATGCATATTATAACAACACACATCTTGAAAACCCCACATCACACCTAGTAAGCTAACGAGCCCCATGGTGTGGTAGTCAGTGCACATATCTACGAACTTTGGTGTCCTGGGTTCAATTACCGGCTGGTACCCTGATTAATTTTCCCGAAATTGGAATTATCCCAACGCTCACCAGCGTTTGGTTAATTATGCTTAAGTTAGACTGTAAGTGTTTCCACCGGTTCTACGCCTGCACTGGTTATACTCACTATCACCCTCATACTCACTATCACCCTCATACTCACTATCACCCTCATACTCACTATCACCTTCATACTCACTATCACCCTCATACTCACTATCACCCTCATACTCACTATCACCTTCATACTCACTATCACCCTCATACTCACTATCGCTATCACCTCAGCTCATCAGGACATGGAAAGAGCCTCCATGGAAAGGATGTACTATTAGTACATTAGTACATCCCCTGGACAACGGTACATTAGTACTGGATAATATTTCCACACACTGGGCTACGAGTGATGTAACCCAGTCGCTTTTTAAAGGATTATAATATTTAACCTTCTCCCCATCTTACACTAGAATAAAGCTCAAAATGTAGCCTAGAATTTAATATTTAAGAGATTTCAACTAATTTTGGCAGTTATGGTGTTAATATACGAGTAACTCTCCTTAAGAAAAATGTGTCTTATTTTATGTTTTTCACCACGTCTCATTATATCCTCGGGTTATACGCTAACACTAATTACTCTATTGAAATATAGATTATTTTATCGCTAGACATTGTTAGTGTAATCAAATCTCGTGGACTACGGTGGGCGAGACATGAAGTGCAAAGGGGAAATTATAGAATCGTGTTTAGGATATTGACTGGGAAATCTAATGGGAAGTGACCATTGGGAAGATCTAGTCGTACATGGGAGGATAACATTAGAATATACCTGAAAGAGAAAGGATGTAATGAGGTGGACTGGATATATAGAGCTAGTTCAAGATAGAGATAGAGTGTAGTGAGATAGACTTGATAAAACTAACTCAAGATAGGGATATGGTATATTGAGGTGAACTGGATAGAACTAGCTCAAGATAAGGATAGGGTGTAATGAGGTGGACTGGATAGAACCAGTTCAAGATAAGGATAGGGTGTAATTAGGTGGACTGGATAGAACCAGCTCAAGATAAGGATAGGGTTTAATGAGGTGGACTGGCTATAACTAATTCAAATAACACAATTTAATTCATTGTAGTTGTAAGAGTTGAGATTTTTTAAAACTATTCTTTATCTATATTTTTAAAGAATCAAATGGTTCGGTAATTTTCTTTCCAAAATAATGTTTCTTGTTCTAATGCATATGCTATGTTTTATTTCAGTTGTAGGATTCCTGTTCCACGCATGCCTGTTACTAGTGTTACTGGTGTGGAAGCCATCTGGAGATGACCCAGCCTTATTTTACGTCATATCTGCAGCTTGGGGAGTATGTAACGCCATCTGGGAAACTCTGAATTTCAGTAAGTACGACAACAACAAAAAAGAGACACTAGTTATTTTAAACAAAATCTATATATGATAAGGGTGCCACCTACTTGAAAGGAAACATGCTCACTCTTAGGTATTAATAATGGAGATGCAGCTCTGAAGTTTCATAACCACACAAAACCAAGGCCGTAGCCAACCAATAATTTCAGGGGAAAGGGGGGGGGGGTGTTCGGTGGCCCCATCCCCCAATTGCCGGAAGCAAGAAAAAATTATAAATAAAAAACCGTTCTATAATTTATCTAAAGTTTTTTTTATGGCAACAAACCCGCTAACTGTCAGAGACTAGGACAAATTATAGTTATTAAACAGTTCTAGAAGCTATCTGAAGTGTTTTTTATGGCAACAAACCCCCTAACTGCCAGAGACTAGGACAAATTCTAATTATTAAACAGCTCTAGAAGCTATCTGAAGTGTTTTATTTATGGCAACAAAACACCATAATTGCCGAAGAGCAAAAAAAATTATAAATAATAAACACTTTTAGAAGTTCTCTGAAGTGCTTTTTATGGTAACACAGCCCCCTAATTTGTACTTGTATCTTAATTTTGATATTGTTTGAACCATAAATAAAGCCATATATATTTTGTTCATAAAAATGAGGGAGGGGGGGGGGGGTTGAACCCCACTTCTGACTACGACCTTGCACAAAATGATCCTTAACCATGTTGAAAAGTTTTATTGTGAGCCTGTTTAAGAGCGTGCATCATAGCATGCACCACAAAGCTCGCGTGAGGTATGGGAGCAAAAGGGAAAAGATAAGATAAGAAATGTGTGCAGTGTATTCGTATTTGAATGATTACTTGACATTTTCCACCGTGACTATGTGGGACAAAGCGACAAAGTTTCTTGTTAATAACTACAGTATGTCCCTGTTATGACAGAATGAAGATTTATGCACAATGCTTAGCTGTGAAGCCATTCTAAAATGATCAAAAACTACCTTTTCAATGCAGTTTTTATCAAAATATAATTTAATATTTCAACAATGTTCTGTATTAGGAATATCTTTTAACTCTTTATCTCCATTAATGTTTAATCAGAAATGATCCAAGATCAATAGTGTTTGTGTAAATTTACGATTTCAAGCCATCTGTTTCACAGAGTTGATGGGCATGTGATAAACGCTCTTAAAAAATCACTATATATATATTTGAGAAAGCCTAGATTTATATTTCTAATAATTTATTTTCATTTAGATTTAAATCTTATTTTGATCGTTATCAATGACGTCCAACTATACTACACGAATTCCATCCTTGATCCATTTCTAATCATCGATATCCTATCGAAAAATGGAACCTTACAAAGTATGTATTTTATTTGGAACGGTCTTTTATCACCTTCATCGGATGATCCTTTATACCCACGTGTGAACCATATTCGAGCTTCCCATCTGCCTTACTCCTTTCTTCCTCTTTGATTCTACACCTCACTGCACTGAACGTTATTGCGAATTCTCTTCCGCATTTTACGTTAATTGCAGTATTTGTTAATTAAATTACCCAGTTCTGGTTGTATTAAATGAGCTGATGCCACTGTTTACAATTATATCAACATATCGACATCGATCTTTTAAGTTGAAGGAGAGCTTAGGAATGTGTTTCGATTAATACACAACCCATAACCAACAACGAATAATGCATAGCACGTAATGCGTATAAAGTTGAAACACACTACTTTCATTGAGAACTTACAACCGAAACATAGTGAATATTTCATAATAATTATTAATTTAACCTTAATATTGACCAGGTAATTAAGTAAGGCTATATTTAAGATGGGAAATTGACCACAAATGAAGAAGTGAATTTACTAAAATAAAACATTTATTTATTCAGATTTTTAAAAAAAGTTATAAATACACAAAACCTGGACCATAATATTAGTTTGTTCTGTGTTTGTCTAAGGAAATCAAATACATATGACGTAATAAATAAATACAGTCTTTTTGATGACCTTAAATTACCTTAAAAATCCAAGGTTAAGCGAAAAACATTTCCACAACCAAGGAATTATGACCACAATTTTTGTAATTATGAGCATTGTTTGTGATGTACCTTAAAAAAAAGTATACATCCCATCAAATACATCAAATTCCTAAGCCCTTCCTTTTTACTAATATTAATATTATTTTATAAATATTATATAGCAAACGTGACAGCTACAAATCGTATGAATTGACGTATAATAACTGTCAGAGACGTTCCTTTCTTTCTAAATGTGACTGTAGGTGGAGTTTCCGTGATACACATATTGGGTCATACAAGGTCTCTAACGCAATCACACTAGATTCAACGATTCCGGTTTGTGGTGACAGAGAACAAGGAAATAGAAGTAAGATATTGTGAAAGATCCAGCGTCTAGCTTGTTGACATTGGGAATGTATGTTATATTTATAAACTTATACAAAGTAAATCAATGCCAATTGTTGTTCACACCTGTCGTAATAAGTAAAACAAGGTTTATATATACATGCATAGTCAGGGAATTCAGAACTAGGGGGGGGGGGGCTAATTTGAACTCTACCTATTTTATTTTTGTTGGACTACAACTT
>CABFVX010005861.1:6952-18460 GCA_902151425.1 Timema shepardi
GGGGGAGTTTTCCTCTTTGAATCAGCACGTTATTTTCATTCCACGCAAACCTCACGCGAGACATTAAACTTGTTCACTTTATAATGTATTCTTGTAATTAAATGTTGGCTTTATTTGTCCTCGTGGCCGAGGGGAGCTGTTCGATACCAGGATTACTTAGCGTTAGCGTAACGAAAATAAACAAAACCATGTTTCAATGTAACCTTAATGGAAGATTACTGGACCTACACAAACAAGAAGAGGCCAACACGTTTCGATGTTGGTCAATCAAAAACTTGTAACGCGATGACTTCCATTTACAAACATGAGAAGAACCTTTACGTGAAGACGTCCTCTCGTTACGTGAAGACATCCTCTCGTTACGTGAAGACATACTCTCGTTGCGTGAAGACATACTCTCGTTACGTGAACACGTCCTCTTGTTACGTGAAGTTAATCGTGATCGCGAAATATAGGAATTATAGTTTCTCAAATGATGCATAAGTTAGCATTACTCGAATATTCAAGATCCTAGTAATTAAGTTGAAAGTGTACTCTTTAAACAGACTAGTGACAATCAACATCACTGCCTCCCCCTCCTGTTTCTCTGCTTTTGGTCTCTCCTTCACACCCAGTCCAAGGTACAGGTTCACAATCAACCTCCCTGCCTCACTCCTCCTGTTTCTCTGCTGTTGGCCTCTCCACCATTCAACCCAGTCCAAGGTACTGGTTCACAATCAACCTCTGTCCCTCCAGTTGATGACGATCTTCTAAAGTATTTCCATCAGTTTCTTCCATTTCACTTCACTCTATAGAACGCCTTTTTCCAGTCGATGAAACCAATGTGGATCATTTCCTTGATTTCCAGCACTTTCTCTGAAATCATTACCAGCATCCCGATGGTTCCTTTTCTGAATCCAAATTGGTTTTCTTCTATCACACTTTCTGTTCTCTGTTCCAGTCACCTGTTGAGTATTCTTGACACGATCTTCCCCACACGAGAGATGAACAGATAATCTAAATAAGTTATTTATTGAAACATAATTAATTATCCCATTTTACTAATCGTCCAGGCAATACGCTTGTTGAGAAAGATCAGGACGGTATAGCTTTGAGCAACTGTACTCACCTTTATGCTGAGAGAGAGCGTGCAGTGGTAGCCTCGAGACCGGTGGGAGATGATGATGATGATGATGATGATGATGATGATTGTGCAGGTAGTTAGCCCACTAGCCAGTCGGCAGATCAGCTTCTGGATTGGCCCTTATTCCAACCCATTGTGTGGCAACTCAAGCAAACAATGTGTTTGTATTCTTCCTTCGAAAAAGTCAAATTGCTCAAACAAAATATATTTTGATCGATTTTTGACCTACATTTGGTATAAGCAAAAATGTAAAACGTGTATTAATTTCAATTTGAGATATTTTCAGTTAATTTAATTTTAAAATTGTAATCAATTAGTATTTATGGAAACCTTACGAATTTGCCTTGCGTTTTTTAGTCTGTTACATATATTATATATTTTGTTCAAAACTCCGCTCCACTCAATACAGAGAGCAAGTTTCCAACCAAAGTGTACTTATGTCCTTGTAGCGCTGAGAGGAATATTTCGAGTCCATTACAGTTTCCGCAGTCCGAAAGGTTTATCGGTAAGGAAGGATGAAGAGTCACATTAAGCGCCCCCGAAACAATAAAAACCCGATGTTCATCTGTTTGGTCGTTGCTATTGGTTTGTGTGTGGGTACGTGTGCGGGGTTCATAACCGGACTGATGTATTTTTTATCGGGCCTCAACAAAGTCTGTAGATATGAGATAAGTTGTGAATGGTTGGAGGAAAGCGCTGATATACATTATTTCTTATCATCTTAAGGAGAGAGGAGTGACAATTTGAGAGGTTGTCACTATTTTAAGATGGGAGGGAGTGACACTTTGAGAAGTTGTCATTATTTTAAGATGAGAGGGGGTGACACTTTGAGAGGTTGTCACTATTTTAAGATGGGAGGGAGTGACAATTTGAGAGGTTGTCACTATTTTAAGATGGGAGGAGGTGACAATTTGAGAGGTTGTCACTATTTTAAGATGAGAGGGGGTGACACTTTGAGAAGTTGTCACTATTTTAAGATGGGAGGGGTGACACTTTGAGAGGTTGTCACTATTTTAAGATGGGAGGGGTGACACTTTGAGAGGTTGTCACTATTTTATGACCAAAATTCCTGATGTTTTCCAGAAAGTAATTTCATCTTCCCAGACAATGTATATTAAAACTTAAAGAAGTTAAATTCATAATATTGGCCAGTATGAAGTGATATAAACGTTGTTTGAGATGATCTTAGCTTGTAACAGTTCTTTTTATTCTGGATATTTAACACGGACTCTCTGAACCGACTGACTGTATCAGCACACGACTTATATCTAGAACAGACACAACATCCAGCCCCCAGACGTTGATTCGTCACTGTGAGAGGGGAAACCCACATTTACTAACGATACGTTTCCTCGGCCATGCTGGGAATTGAACCGGGACTCTTAGCCCAGAAGACAGTCACGCTACCGGCCGAGCTAGGCTGCCGGTTGAGGCAATTGTCACGCAGCTCGTTGTAGGGGATAGCATGTGTTCGAACCTAAGTTTCCTAAACCAACAAATATTCCAGAATTCTGACTAGTTTTTAAAAAGTTCCATGTGCTCTACCGGCTCGCCCAGAAATCCGGTACATTTATTTCCATCTCAAGAGAAGTTAGGAAATTAAGTTTCTTAATTTGATTATATTTTAAACTAAAATATAAAATGTGTCATGTATCCTCAAATAGTTTTGACAGTTGTGGTTATAAAACCAACTAATAATAATGTTTGGTAAATATTGTGTTTGTTTAGGACCTGCGCTGCTCTAACCACTGGTGCACAAGGAGGGGTAGCGGTCCTCTCAACTTACGTGAGATGCAGTGTTTGTGTTAAACGTATCAGAGGTTTTGCAGCCCCTTATTGTAGTGTATGTCCCCCCCCCNTACGGGCAGGGCTACAACCCCCACCCCCTCTTACCTCTCTAGATCTGTTCTACTCGGAAACACAACACACGTGTGTTGATGGTTAATGGGCGGAACAAGGTCGCAACTTGATATGGTTCACTTTGATTTATTGTCTGAAAAGGGCAGAATAAAGGCTCGTTTACCAAAAATTAAAATAGTCAATTTCCATAAACCACAAGATCTTATTTATATAAGGGACAATCCAAACAGTTTCCATAAAGAACAATCTAGCCAGTTTTCATAAAGCACTATATCTTCATTTTCCATTGGGCTCCAACTAGTCCATTTCATGGATGTTAGTTTTCATAAAGCACAAATTACTCCCTCTTGATTAGTTCATGACGGTTGATAGGTTGGCTGAATGCTACTGGCCAGAATATTGGAGCTTTTCCATTTGCTATCTTGAATCTCCATATCGACGGGTTGAGCAATTGCCCCTTATACCACTAGTGGCAAGAAGACAAGCAATAGTTGCCTGTTTAGCTATGTGGCAAGAAGAAGAGCAATAGTTGCCTATTTAGCTATGTGGCAAGAAGACCAGCAATAGTTGCCTATTTAGCTATGTGGCAAGAAGACAAGCAAAAGTTGCCTATTTAGCAAGTGGCAAGAAGACAAGCAATAGTTGCCTGTTTAGCTATGTGGCAAGAAGACAAGCAATAGTTGCCTGTTTAGCTATGTGGCAAGAAGACAAGCAATAGTTGCCTGTTTAGGTGGAACGCGATGCGCTTATTTATATTATGTTTTTGCAACCATGTATATTATTTCCTTTCACACATCTGAAGAGTTTAAAGTAAAATCTCTGATATTGTACGTTGAGAATGTTTGGTAGTGCTATGAGAGTAACAACACTCCTGTATTTACTAGACTCATGGTTTGGTTCGGAGCTTGCTCGGGTGTATTTACCTGGAATTGAGCTGCCGTCAGTATAGTTTCCTCAATAGGTTTATTGTATGTTTTACGTGGTGTTCAACACTTACATAAAGCTAGTCTTTTTAGAATAGGCCTAGTGAAGCTCTTGCTAGCGTTTCCCTACCAACAGTTCCATATTCTCTGTCCCATTTTACTGCTAGGTACTACTGACATTCATTTTGTTCTATCCTTTATTAACTATCCGTATTGTATGATATAGAGTGAAGGTTCTGTAGTTTCTATTCGTTATGTCGACTATCGTGTAATTATCGTTACACCATTTGGGAAGCACATTAAGTGCGAGGTTGTCTTCACAAAGCACAGCCTTGCCATTAGAGTTTTATGTATATCTCTCTTAATAATGTGCAATTTACTTTATTTAATAATTCTTTAAAGATTAGGTTTGAGGCTTTGACCAAGAGACAGTCCCGTTATTCAAGGCAGATGAAGACATTATTAAATGACTATGATTGGGTGTTTTGCTCCACCAGCCTAGCAGCGACGGTGGAGGGTTTGAATGCCGGTTGAGTGCAACGGAGGAGTTCCCATATGTTGATGTTGCGCTCATCTTTAAAGAGAATGTTGATGCATTCCCTCCCTATCTTTCCCTCATCCTTGTTCCCTTGGACAACATGTATAAGCCATGTAGTAAATGTATTAGCAAGAAAAAGGCGTGATCTATTTTCCTTTTGGTCCTGGGTTCAATTACTGATGAAGTAGGAAAAGTGTATACGTATGTTAGTTATATTCCCTTTGCCTTGTTGATACATTAGTGGTATTTATTCTCGTTGTGTTTGTCCTAGACTAAAGTGTGTGTTGCAAATACAATTTAATTGTAGAGTACAAACAACCAGATCCCAGAACGTTAGTCCATCACTTAGCGAAAGGAAAAAGCCTCGATTTTATCACAATATGTTTGTGCCCTCAGCTAAGTTTGAATCGAGTCCTCTTAGTTCAGTAAGAAGGCGTTCTATCGTCCAAGGAGAAACATCGTAGCTCGACTAATTACCTGCATCACTGGTATATTTACTCGTTACACAAGTAATTAAGATGTGATAAACCCCTCCATTCAGTCTTGCACGCGTGACGGGCGGCCAGGGGGGGAGATAATCTAATTAGCCACCAAGTTAAAACACGTCCGATGAGGCTCGTCCCTCGAGCAAGGGCTGGTCCCTAATTAAAGAGGAACTGCTAGAATCTAATCAAACAGATGGTCCAAGGTCGACCTCCTAGTAGGATAACTTAATGTTTTGAAAGTGAGTGTGACGAACAAATATTTGAGTCAGCTTAAAACTATCTAAAAGAACGTTACCAACCAACCTAACAAAGCCTAGCCTTCACCATGCCCCTGGGAGAGTAGGCTTTATTTATACTTGTTTCCGTCAGTACCTAACGATGACTAAAGCGAAAGTGAACTAAATAATTACGGATAGTTTATTATTATTATTACAATTTAGATTTTTCACGCCTGCTTGCTTGCCCTTTGCTTTGACGAGTCTACCCTCGTTCAACGTAGTAAGAAACTATCACATACAATAATCCCCTTTTCTAGCTACTTTGTGAAAATCCTCTACCTAGTTTTGACCAGACCTTCCATAAACACTCAATTGTAAAGGTAGATAGATAATGGCGCGTTGTACACTTGTTCCACGGAGCGCCTTCATATCCCGCCAGCGGTAGGAACAATATTGGACCGGACGTGGTATGAGAACCCAGGGATGTCCTTAGGACATTAACAACGGAAAAGGCAAAAGAAAAATATGACAAAGGGATAAAAGATTAGTTGGAAGCTTACAGGCATTCCAATATTAAAAAAGCAGCAAAAAAGAAATACCCAGATAACAAAAAATAATTACGCCGTCAGTTAGTACTTTCTACTTACTGTTTACTTTCTAATGTCGTCTTAAATAATTTGAGACAGGAGCAAAGAAAACAAGATATTTGGTTTTTAAGTTTCAAGAAAGTTTTGCTGTATTGACTTTTAGTGAATTAAAATAGTCCTTCTTAGAGAACAGGATTAAAAGGCAATTTTCAAGGAGAGTTCATCATTTCCATGAAGATCAGCGATAAACAAATGTTAATAAAACTCTGGGCAGTTTGATGGGATCTCGTGTTAAAGTCATGTGTTCTAACCTCTTCACTTTACAGGCAGATTGTGGGGACTTTTAGAAAGTGCTTCCTAGTTAGTTTTATTCCTAAACACTGTATTATTTTTCTTTGTCAATCTAAAAAGGGACAAAGATAGTTTAAAACAAATCTTGTAAGCTGTAACTGGTTCTAGTATTTCAAATTTCTCGAATCTTCAAGCAATCTCAGCTCTCAGAAGATCGATGATTTTGAATGGGTTTTTTTTCCGGCTCAAAGTTTTTTTTAGCCATTTGGAAGGAAGTAGATTGTTTTAAAAAAAAGTTTGCAGAAAATTGATTTCCTGGAATATGAGTTTTCCTGAAAATGGTTTAGTCGCAAAATTCGTGTTTATGGTTTGTTTTTCCTTTCCTTTGCAGTTGCGAATTTAGCTCATTCGAGCGTGGTAAAAGAATAAATACAAAATATACTATAGATTCCGGATCTTCAAAGACTGGGTAAGATATCGTTCAGTGTTTTAATAAATCTGTGGCCATGAGCTCGAATAGCCTTTTATATTTCATGCACACTGATAGTTGCACAGAATCAATAGCTGTTAATATTTTATGTTGAATTCAGCAAACAGCTTTACAGCAGCTTTAGTAATGGCCCCTTCACGAACCTACCATCGGTTCTTAGCCAACACATGCGAAACTACAAAGCTGCAGTAGTGGTGGAAAGCCTAGGAATGCCTAGGTTATGTAACAGGTCCAAAAGAGTCTAGGCCTGCAGTAGTGGTGGAAAGCCTAGGAATGCCTAGGTTATGTAACAGGTCCAAAAGAGTCTAGGCCTGCACTTGCACTCCTTACTATTTGTTTGCCTGTTAGACCATCACCGCCGAGACGGGGCTGTAGTAGCATTACCAATTATGACCGAGCAACGCTATTTTGGTCACTCTCAAAAATGTTGTCAAATAATTTGATATATTTTAAAATTTATAAGAACCCACAGAGCAGCTTTTAGCTACGATGTATTTATCTCATGCAATAGGCAGAAAATGGCCGTGTGGTCGCCGTTGCTTGTTCTATAATCTGTACGTGCAAGCAGTGGAGGAAATGGTTATATTTTGTTCGGTGGTTGAGTCAGTCTATAACGAAACCACATTCCAAAGTGGTGACAGACCCCCTCGCGCATGCTCAGTCTATATATCCTAACAGAAAATATTGTATCCGATCTAGATTGTAGGAACACGTGATAAGTTTGCTCGTCTCGCGTCTAAGAAAATAAAAAAATGTATACTTTCCAGTTTTGACTGGTACCTACCAGATGTAACACTGGATACCAGCACGCCTAATCACTGCTCACCTTTTTAAACGATTCACACGATGACGCAAGAGAAAAAAATTACACTGAATTTCAAAGAATACGCACGATATGAGTCACGCTTATCAAAATCCTACTGTATTGATTATTTTGAATAGATAACAAATAATTATGGGATAACCCATTTTGTTAAAAGGTTAGTCTAGATTTTTCTTAGACTCGTTTAAACTAACATTATCTGTTCAAGTGTCCAAGTAAGAACAAACTAAGTCTATTATATGATAAACTATAAACTTTTAGAACTGTCTTATGTATCACTAAACGATGAAGCTACTATTTGTTTTAATCGTAGCTTTTTTCCAACCTTTATCTCAACAGAAGATTGGTTAATTGGGTATATTATATTTTACAAATTGGTTAACAACAGTATTTACAAGTCAATGTCGGTTTTGTTCCTGAAAACGTACCTGCCACATCCTGTTCACCTATTTTAAATATGTTTCTGAGGGTAAGTTTGGTCATTACAGAGTAGGAATAACACATTTTAGTTAATAGCTCTGAACAATGTCATACTGAGACCACTGGAACCATTGACTAAATATTAGTACTTGTCAATCATGTAAAGTTGACACCTACACAATTAGGCTACGTAAAAATACGAAGTTATAGTAATTATATTGGCAGAATCCAAAGAAGAGGATTAGAATTGAAATATTTAATAATAATATTCTTCAAGACCTACTGTTGACGACTGGATGGACTCGGATATTATCCACATGCTCTCAATAGAAAATACTACAAGTCATTTTAATAATACAAATCTGCATAAAAATACTAAACTTACAATAGTGGAATCCAAAGAAGATAATTAAAGCTAATACATTCAGGAATAATATGCTTCAAAACTTACTCACCATGGCCGGATGGGATCGGATTACGCCAACATGCCGTCCAGCATAATATAGAACACGAATGGCGACAGAGTGCTTGCTAACACATCCACCTGCTACCCCTTCTGTCGTAGAAAAGAACTAAGCCTATGTTAGGTTCGCTCCCACGACCCTCGAGCGCCACTATCGTGGCGGCGTGTCTTCGAACCTCCCCTTTTCCACACCCCGCGAGCTCCTGTCATCAGCTGTGTTATCACGTCTTTTCTCTATTTCTTTTTGTTACGTTCTAGTCCAAAAAAGGGTATAAAATAGAATAATATTTTGTAAATCTGAGAGTACCTATCACATAACGTCATTGAAGAAGGGACTTCTCTTCACGAAGGGACCGGTGGCCATGGAGTATAGGGCGTGGTTCTCACCGCAGCGCCTCTTAGGAAAACCTCTCTACACGAAGGAACCGGTGGCCATGATGTGTTGGACGTGGTTCTCACCACCGCGACACCAAGGAATATCATCTCCGATTTCCTAATATAGAGGCGACGTCCATCTGACTTATTGTTTATTTCAGACTTAGTATAGTTGAAGCGACTATTACCATTATTTTGACTTCTTGTTTCAGTCAGAATGACTAGATTTTGGTTTTGTATTATTACAACTCCATTGATGTAGTCACAGTAACTCTAGTGTTTCTCAAGTCCCTCAGACTTGTTATATTGGTCCGAGAGACCGTGTTTTTCCTACATCCATATGGTATAGCTTCGATATAGGAGCCTTGAGCTCCAGATGTAATGGTTGCTATTCTCAGCGAGCACGATATTTCTCTTTTGAGTCCTTAAGACTACACTCTTGTTTTTATGGCTACAACCAGGTTGTCTATCTTTTTTTAGGACCCAGTTGGGGTAGTGTGTTCAATGTATTGAATTATTCTTGTTGCCACGCTTCGCGTGTGGTATTGGCTTGGGTGCGTAAAACGCGGAACTCCACTGGTTTCTATCTGGGGTCCGCGCGGATAATACCTTTTTTCTCTTTGCCCGTTTTTGGCACTTATTGGCTGAGTATTAGTCTTGTATGAATTATATTTTTATAGTAGTATTGTACCCCAGAGAGTGGGTCAGTAAATACATGTACTATTGAATGCTCTGGCAGTACCGATAGGGAAAGGACCGGTCATAGTACTATAGTACTATTGTGTGTAGACACCTGTATGTTAGCCATCTACCAATGTAATCAAATAACCTCTCTATTGCAATTCATTATACTATGTCTCTTAAAGAATTTTCTTTTGTCCCAATCAAGCAAGCTAGTTTGAATTATAAATGTGTTACCAATACTGTATGTATATAATTTCCAGTTAACGTTTGTTTATAATTATAACACTGTTTTTCTTTTAGCCTGGTGTCAGTCCAGCTGTCTTGTTACTGAACATTGCTCTTCAAGCCACTGCATTTGACCTTGTCCGTGTTGCGACATTACAGTATTATTCTGGAACGTATATCTATGTTTTTGTATAGCTATTGTAACCAATCATATATTTTATTTTTCTGTTATAATACATCTATTTTTGTTATTGCAATCATCATATCTAGCTGGTTTAAATAATTCCCTTGTATACCCGGTAGAAAAGGATGGTTCAATTAGATTCGTTTAGTTTAATTCTCTACCCCAGATAATCTCAACAACTGCTTTTAGTCAAGCTCGCGTCCCCCTTGTGATATATATTGCTTGTAGCCACTCTCAACATATCAGACACTCACTGGAGCTGTCGTACAGTCGAGATATATTGCTTGTAGCCACTCTCAACTTATCAGACACTCACTGGAGCTGTCTTACAGTCGAGATATATTGCTTGTAGCCACTCTCAACTTATCAGACACTCACTGGAGCTGTCGTACAGTCGAGATATATTGCTTGTAGCCACTCTCAACTTATCAGACACTCACTGGAGCTGTCGTAGTGTCGAGATATATTGACGGCGCTAACAAGGAAGGCTACCAAATGATTTGTGGAAGGAACAAAGTAATTACAGAAGGAAGATGAACTATGAAGGGTGTCTTCTAAGAAACATAACGATGAAATACGATGTTTCTTGTCATCACAGATAGAATCCACTTCTCTCTCTCTCTCAAGTTACAGACAAAGTTTAGTGGGAAATGCATGTATTCATACGTCAAGCCATGTGATCTTGTGTTGTTAAAATAATAACAATAAAATCATACAATAATGTAATATTACTTACTTATTCGATACCATAAGAAATCTAAATTCCATCGTCCCACTTATAAAATTACACCACCTACCCCCATCTTAAGCTACTTCTATCCAGTCCACCTCATTACATCCTATATCTATCGTGAGCTGGTTCTATCCAGTCCACCTCATTACATCCTATATCTATCGTGAGCTGGTTCTATCCAGCCCACCTCATTATATCCTATATCTATCGTGAGCTGGTTCTATCCAGCCCACCTCATTATATCCTATATCTATCGTGAGCTAGTTCTATCCAGTCCACCTCACTACACGCTATCTCTATTTTGAGCTAGTTAGGTAGCACAAGGAGATAGATATATCAGTTGCTACCCATCCTCTTTATCCTAAAAATACATTTTGTAAGGCCCTGATTCTTACAATTTCTTTGGCTCGTCAGCTTATCTGGTCGGAAATATTTCCATTCAAAATTAATAAGAAAATAACCAAAATTGTCGTTAGAAATTAAAAATAAAGTTTATTGTGTTGCTTACTAAATTAGTATCGGCAGTGCTAACTTAGCTCTGTTGATTGACTGTGTGTGCTCGCGGGGACACAAAACCAAAAGAATTAAGCTCAACTTTTTAAAATGAATATCAGTTAAGAAATTAGTCTTCAGTCGGCGAGCGCTGTGATAAGGCTGTTAGTTTCCATCTCCCGCCGGCAATATAAGATGAAACAATTAGTCAGGGCAAGAACGAGCTAAGCACCAGAATTGTTTGTGTTTTCTGATGAGTAGGGCAAAACCTTTGGAGAGGCCCTTTTTAATAATTGTAGTATTTAATGTGTAGTTTCTAAACAGACAGATCATTCCTCACCACATCATACATATTCTAGCCACGCTAATATCCTGAGAATGAAGAAAATATCATTTTGGGGAAATGTATACGCAATGGGAAGACCTGGACGAAGATAGGAGGGTAACATTAGAATGAGCCTGAAAGGGATAGGGTGTAATGAGGTGGACTGGAGAGAACTAGCTCAAGGTAGAGATACTATTGCGGGAATGAACTTTCGAGTTCCCATTGCCATAGATTAAGTGAAGAGCGACAGGGTGGTTGGGGGGGGGGGG